>VYZW01028584.1:8193-28057 GCA_013401315.1 Balaeniceps rex
CTCTGGCGGCCGGGCCCAGCCAGGCAGGGCCGAGGGCGGCGGGCAGGGTCGAGCCCAGCCGGGCAGGGCCGGGCAAGGTGGCTGGCGGCTGCAGCGCGGGGCTGGGCCCCCGGCGCGGTACGCAGCCGGGCAGCTGCCTCCCTGGAAGGCCGGCCCGCGGAGCGGTTACAGGACGGAGCTCCGGCGCCCTCCTGCCCCCTTCCCTCCGAGAAGAGCCGAAGTGCCGGGTTTCACCCCCAGAACAGGGGCGCGGCAGCAGCACACAGGGGCCTTGTCACCTTTACTCCGCAAAAACGCCTGAGTGCTGAATTTTGCTACAGGTCGTCCTGCTCCTGGACGTATGTAAGGTTTTGCAGGATGAGGACCTTGCTTTTAAAAGCACAGTCCCTTATGTCTGCCTCCGTGGCGTTTTCACGTCAGAATGGGGGTTGTGTGAGTGGCATGGAAAATGCAGGTATGAATGCAGATTGATTGGTAACTGCAAGGCGTCATTCGGTGCTTCTTAAACTTCCCCTCTCAGGGCCGTCTTCCAGCCGTGGCCGCGCACCCAGCCCATGGCAGAAGAACAAATGCAGCTTAATTAGACTCATCTGGCTGTTTTCAGCAACAGTTACAAAATAATTACCCTCTCACCTTCTACTTAATTTTTTTTTAAAATAAATTGCTATTTGATTTAACCATTTCCTAATTTTCATAGGAGTTTAATCATCATTATGCAACATCAGGTTAGATTCCCCGTGGTGTTTTAATATTCCTAACAATGATTTTCTAGATACATGAACAACAGAGCTCACAATTTGTTGTGGTCGTTATCATTCTGATTTGTGTTCACTTTCCATGCAGATGTTCCAGTGTACGGCTAATTTAGTTGCTATATAGATCAAATTATTTTGTCAATATATCGACCGTGCTGAGAATAATTTCTTGCATCTGTTTCTTTTTTTCTCTTCTAGTCTACTTCTGCTGCATCACTAAGAAAGTTTATTAACTTGTCATGTGGTGGTAAGAATCTTAGCAGTATGGCTAAAAAGAACAGATCCAGCAATTACAAAACTCACTAAGAAGTAAACGAGGCAGCACTTACATTGCAGAACACTTACCATCAGTTCTGATAACACAAGTGGAAAAAAAAAAGTTTGGTGGGACTGAAAAGTGTTTTTAAAAGTGTATTTGCAAGCTATCACAACAAATAGGCAGCTAAATGTATTTTATTAGCTGACTTTGAAAATAGCTGTGTAACTATTTGCATCATTGGAGATGTCCCTATATTTCTGTTTTTTTCAGAATGATCTTGAGGTCATTCAGATCTCCTGGGAACTTAAGCTATATTTTTCTATTAAATTATTTCAGTCTTCCAAGTCCAGTTTAAGTATAAACACAGTTTCCATGCACAGCAAGTTTACAGTATCTCTGTTTGCTTATGTTAAAAGTTACCGGGTACCCAGGTCGGTTCAGCCAGTTAGATTGCCCTCTTCAATAAACATTCTGACACCACTTTAAGGTTTTGAGTGTGTGTGTGTTTTGGGGAACATGTCATAGTGTGTGATGGATTGCTTGTTCCATTCTTAGTCTTAGGTGGGAAGCTTTTGGGGTTGTGATGTCTCACAGACCTGATCTCACTAATGTACCTGGTACAGTTGAGCGCAGTGTTGCAGGAAAACACATTTCAGGGTTCTCTAGTGTTACAATTGGAATTGAAAGTTGTAGACTTCTGTATTGGAAAATGTTCTTTGTGAATATGCTGGCTGAACTAAGGATTTAACAGGCTGAGATTGAGGAGCCGCCTTAGTGTTACCATTTTACAGGTGAAACCTGAGTGAGAAAACAAACAGGAAAAATATGTCCTGCATAGTGGGACTAGTGTTAAGCAGCTGGACCTGAATTTCATTACGATTCTTCATTAAGGCCTAGATACCTGGTGCAGCAAGTGGCTTTGCCTTTGCTAGTCCAGGAACACTCCTGGGAAGCAAATGCCCTCAGCTCCCGCTTACTCCAATGGACAATAACAAAGGGGAATAACTTACTTTTGAATGGGTGAGGTGCACTCCTGCTTCTCTGTTCCCTTACACTAGTTTTGTAGCCTGCCTGTGCTGACTGGCGCAGTGACTCTGACCTGGCTCTAAATGCGCTGGCTTCAGAGCAAGGAGTTGAGTATGAGAGGATGCAATGCAGAGATGCTACTCAGCAGTTCGGCTTGGGGGTCAGGAGAGCTCTGTTCACACATGAAGTCCCACCAGGGCAGATGTGCCCACCACGCACTCGCCACTTTTTCTGGACTAACTTGATTCCGAAGGACATTGAGAAACCAGGCATGTTTGCTCAGGCAGAATGCTGCCCCGTATGGATTTATAATCTCAGATAATGATCAGCTTGCAGATCTCTGAACTACTCTGTTGTGTGTTACTTGACATCCCTGTGTGTCTGCTCCTTTTCTAAAGCAGAAGTACTAGTGGTGGTGTTCCTCCAGAAACTTGTGAAAATAGATATTCATAATTCCAAGGTGTTCGAGTACTGTCTTCATGTCTGTTAGCTTCAGTGAGATGGTTCCGATACTTAAGTTTAAGCCCATGTTTAACTGCCTGCAAAATCTTTTGGTTTCGATTAGCACTACTCCATACAGTATCATTTATGTTTCTATGATATTATCCCTAGATAATATCTCAAACTTCTCCCATCCTGGATTACTCTCTGCCATCACAGTTTCTTTGCAGAGCACTATCCACATTTACCATTACGCTCCTAATTGAAATAGCTGCCGATGATATGTTTCAATAACCCAACTGCCTTGTGCCATCACATCTTCCTTGCTAAGTGTTACTGTTAATGTGAATCCCCCAAAACCAGGGAGGTGTCAGAATGACAGGTTGCCTTTCACTACATTAAATACATTCCTTTATGTTCCTTAAAAGTGGCTTCTGTATTATATGTTGTTTTCTTGCCTTTTAAAAGAGCAGATATAAGGTTGTGAATGTTGTCATGAGTGGTTCCCTCATGCGTTCTTTAGTTTCCTGGAGCTGCTGGTCTCCTGTTGTAAAATACTAAAATCTAGATGTTTTGCCTGCACAGGCTCTAATGGGTCTGAGAACGGTTTTAACAGTATGATAAACAGCCTAATAAAGAAAAGCAAAAAAACATGAGTAAAAGTTTGTTTCTTTCCTGGAAAGAAGGATCAGCAAAGTAGGTCAACAGGCAGGAAAAAAGAGAAGTGTCCTGTCTGGAGCTGAAGAGTCTTAAGGGAAGATTCACTGGGATTTCTTATAAAAAGAAATGTTAACATTAGCGTTAAACATGTTAACATTAGCGTTAAAAAGAAATTATTTCTGCGGGGTAAGGTTCTTTGTTTAACAGACTTCTCTTTCCTTCAAAGCAGTGTTTGCTCTCTGTTACTTTGTGAGTAACTTTTATTACCAGCAAAATATCCAAACAATTTTTTTTGTTGTTCTTTTAAAAAAATCCCTTTGAGCTTGGAGTTTCCACCAACACGGTCCTTCCCTTCCCCTTACACACAGGCAGACACGCAGTCCTTGGGCATGTACTTTGCAGAGGGTCAGGTTGCATCCTCATTAGCAGTTAGTTTTATTGCTGTTTGCTTTGGGACACAATGGGGAATGTTTCCCCTTGCAAGCTTGGTGCTACTGCCCTTCTGCTCGTGATGGCTCCGGGAGCCAAGCACACCCTCTCGCCTCCACCTGCGTGCACGGGTATGGGTGTGCAGGGAGTTGGGACAGTCCTTTGCTGCCTGCCCCGGCCCATCTGTTCAGGCAGCAGCCCCACTGTTTACCATGGGTGGACATCCAGGAACGTCTGTTGCGGTGCTTCCCTCTTCCTGCTGGAGCTTAGCAAAGTGCCTGAGCTGCTGGCTTCATTCACGCACAGTTAAAGCAGCACATTTTCCATAGTGATTTTTGTGTGTGTGTGTGTTTCTGCATGTGCTTTTAAATTCAGTCAATCCTTACCAGGCTCACTTTGCTCTTTGGCATGCCATTGCTCATGAATAAAAATCATCGAAGCCTGAGCCTTTCATATATCTAGAGTGCTCCTTAATACATTGCAGAGTATCATTACTTTCTTATATTTCTTTTGATATTTGTGAGTACTGTAGTTACTAAGATACTGTGAGTACGAAAGGCTCAGCAACTAGAGGCATGCTGACTTGAATTCTCAGCTTTCATTTTTAAAAAATGATTTCTAACCCTCACGGTTGCAGAAAAAAAGGCAGGAAATGTAAACGATGGCAAACCTATGATTTGTGAGCTGTTAAGCCCAGGTCCTGTACCAAGGCAATGCCACAAATATAGTAGAAAGGCTTTGATGTTGGGGTGACAGATAACCTGAATCTCCAGCTCTGGGCAGAAGAAAGCCATCAGAGGCTGCTGAAGCCAATGGGTGCTGGCTGACCCAGGATCCAGCTGCGTGCTGAGTTCAGCCCCATCCAGCAGCAGACAGCTGGAACACCTGGAGAGCCATTGCCTTCTGCCTGGAAACTACTCCCAGAACTTCCTGCTCCTCCTCAGCTCCCCTGGCCACGTGCAGTTTTTGTTAAGGTCACATAAGGGTATCAGAAAGGACGGACACCTTTGCTGTACAGGCTTAGTGAGATAGATGGATAAAAATGTCCAAAATCCAGTATATTTTGTAATCTCATGTTTGGAATCCTTATGGTTGGCAGCATGAAAACTTGTCTTCTTCATGTGGGCATCCTTGCATTGCCAAGAGATGTTAGTTTTGAGTGCCTTTCTGGGCATCAGAGGCATGTTCTTTCTGTAATGAAGTGGCTGTTGTGAAGTTTGCCTTCTAAAGTTTACCCCTTAGGCTCCTGTGGAAACGCAAGCCTGAAGCTGCCAATACCTACCTTTTAATTATTATTCAGTTCTGGGGCATAACCACCCTGGTTACATTCATGAAAGTCAGGAATTGTGCTTATGCAATTCTTCTGGCATTGTAAATAGAGCCCTAGAGAAATTTGTTTTTATTTTGGTAGTAACATTTCTGAGAGATTACTTGTTTTAAAAAATAATTTACATTTCTATTACAAAATATAAAATTAGAGGTCTGCACTGCAGTACATAACATTATGTTCCAACAATTTTATTCACCATCAGTTGGTTCAGAGCTGCTTCGTCACATGAATAGCCTCAGCCTGAAGAACTTGGAGTAATTATTCATGTACAGGTTTGCAGAATTTGGTACATAAGGACCGACAGCATGAGCAAGACGGGAATGCTGTGTGGTATTGCTGATGTGCACCACTCCAAGTTAGAGGAATATTTCAATTTGTTTCCCTTAGATGTTTTTGCTAGCTCCTCCTTGTTATCAGAAAACTAAAGTGTGTCTCTCTTAATGAGAAAGGACCATCTTGGTCTTCACTTTGCAAAGTCAAGTACTGTCTCGTGGCTGTAGTGGAAAACTCACCTGTGTCTAGTAGAATAGTGCTATTTCCCAGAACTGAAATTTATCCATCTGCCTTGTGGAATGAAGGGCTGATACAAAGCTCTTTTTGCAGTGCACATCATCATTAAAATCCTTGAACTAAATATGGTAAGAAAAAAATAATTGAAATCTATTCAGTATAAATATAGATATGGATATCATGACATGTAAAATCGATCTCTCTAAAAATAGTGGAGGAAAAAAGCTCTTCAACATAAATGTGTAACTAATATGTCAATTAGACAGTTCATAAGATATTCATAATATAATATGACAAGTTGCAATATGGTATAAAAGTAGAGAGAGGGAGGTGAGAACATGGGAAGTAAATTCTTTTCAGCTGCGGGAAGAACAAACACATAGTCTGTGAAAAAATAAACAATATGCATGCAAAATTTAGACACTTTTAAATTATTTTAATTACTATCCAACAAATGTTGCCTACAGCTAACAGAGTGAAAATGATTAGAGAGAAGACTTTGATTTTTCATTAAGCTCCTCTCTAATGAGGGAAAAAAGAAAATGATAACACCTTGTTGTTTGTATTACAGTACCATGTACAGCTACAATCTGGGTCTCATTATGCTAGAAACTGTTCAAATACAGGTAGAAAAATGGTGTCTTTCCCAAAAGAGCTGCAAACTAATTAATACAAAGGAATGAACAAGACTAACGTATGGTAATAAGGAACAGCTGAAGGAGAGTAAAGGAATAAGAAGAATCTGCTTTTGTGTGCCCCGTATGTATGCAATAGAGCTGGGAAGGAGAAAAGTATTTTGATTTCTCAGGGAATCTTGATGTTCCAATCGTTTGAAATTGTCTGTAAAAAGGACTGGAGCCCGAGTTGTTGGATACTTGAATGTTGGCCATGGCTCTAGCCATGACCCGGGTATCTCTGAGCTCTCCAATCATCATGACGCTGTGCTGGGCCTGGTAGCCTGTCCTGGACTGCAGGCATTGTAAGCCCAAGGGTCCTTAATCTTCAGGCAGTTTGCCTAGCAAGATTTGTTGAAGCTGTGGGAGCTGGAAGCCCTGGTCCTCAGGAGACTACCAGCTGGGCTGCTCAGAAGCCGGGGCTGGCATAGCTCCAGTGGAAGCTTGCCTGTTTTCCGAAGGAATTTAATTGAATACTTGTCTGTATGAAATGTTCCTGTTCAGTAAATTGAGACATTCCAAAGAAAAAAAATAGTTGGAGGGTTTTTTTCCACCAGATGTAGGGAGCAGGTACCTGGCTTCTACTTTGACATATTTAAATATAAATACATGTGTATGTGATTTATGAGATAGAAAGGTAAGGAGACACAACTGGCCATTTTCCTGCCTCTTCTTCATTAGGCATACTGTATTATTTTCATATTTATTTGTATTGCAGCAGTGCTTAGGAATCCAGAACTTTATTGTGCTCATCAGTATCAAAACACAGAACAAAACAGCCTAAATGCTTTTGTGAGATTCTTGTGGTTAGATGTGAGTTGGAGGAGAGCTCTGAGGAAGGACAGGGTAAGTTCTCCACAACCTAATTCAAGGGGGTGTAACTTTCATCAAAGAGCATGTGTGATTGAAGGACAGCATTGAGAACGGAGCCTGGGAGTGCTATGGCAGTGCGGGATGTGGGCTGTAGATACAGGGCAGCAGGATTTCAGTATAGGAGAGTTGAAGTCAGGAAGCAATATAGGGGTCGGACTGATTGAGTTGAGGTGATTTAGCAAATAACTTGCAAGTAGTTCAGCTGATCTGTTGTTTAGAGCTCACTGGAAAGTTAGAGATTGGGTCTTTAAGAGATTGGGTCTCCATAATAATCAAGGTTCTGAAAAAAAATCCTAGGCATCTTACATTGGACTCTCAAAACTGTTGGCATTGACATTTCCTAACTTTTGAGTGCTTGACTTTGAAACCTTGACAATTTTTTTCTTTTTTAAAATGAATGTTCTGCATATTTAGACATTTTCAATTCTTTGGTTATAGTTCAGGGGAAAAAAAAAACCACAAAAGTCAACCCTTCCCCCCCTTTCCTATTTGTGAACCATTTTGCTGGATTTATTATTTTACACTGTGTTCTTGGAGGCTGAAGAGAAGGTTTCCAGAGCATTTCAACTGGAGATTTGGGCATTAGTATGCTCACAGTAAAACTGAGCCCAGGGATATCCAACCCTAATCTCTGTCGATCTCCTGGAGCAGCCTATTTTCACTTTACTTTTGCAATGCTCCCTCTCTTAATGCCTCTTCCTTGCCTGCAGCCACGTCATTAGAAAGCCTGCAGGATGGAAGAGACGGATGTATTTAATGTTGATAGGTGTCAAGATCAAAGGAAAGACACTGTTGGTTTGGCTACCTGCTTGTGCGTAAGGATGTTGCACCTCAGCTGAATGAGACAGACAAGGCATGGGGTGTTAGGATCTGAAGTTAGTTTGTGCTGTGCAAGGGGTATCATTACTTTTAAATTGATAGGGAGCTATTCACTGCATTGCTTTTTTGCTGAGACTAGATCTGAGATTCTCATAACTAAGCAGGCTGTATGAAGAAAATTCCCTCCTTCATCAAGATCAGGAATTATTGTTTTAACCGTACTGCTCTACAATAACTACTACAATTTTTTGCTTGGTATTTTAAAGATATACAATCCATGTATGCTAATATATCTGCATGAGAGATTGTCATGACTTAGAGCCAATCTTTGGCAGAAACAATAGAACAGACTCACAAACAGGTGGTTCTAATCACTGGATGCATAATGCTGCATGTATGCATTTTAGCCTTTTGCCTAACGCCCTGATCCTGTTGAGAATGCCGTTCTTTCTGGACATAGATGTGGATGCATTTGCTGGAGAAGGTAACTAAGTACATCCTTCACTGAGGCACCCTGCTTGGTACCTGTGCAAATATCTCTAGGCAATCAGGTAAACCAATAGCACATAATCTGTCATTGCTAAGGACAGCATTGCTGTTTTGTGTACATAAGAAAGGAAAATATACTTAGAGTGAATGTGGATGTTCTGTTCTTCATTCATGTGTGACCAAATTCTAATCTCTTTCAGTCTGCCGTAAATCCAAAATAACCAACTGAAGTCAGTGCAGTTCCTGGGGATTTGTGCTACTGTAAATGAGAACAGAACGGAGAATTTTTTCTCCCTCTCCCTCCTAATAGTGAGAAGAAAAGCTGGAATGTCACCCTGGCTTTATTGCTTTGCTTTGCTCACGTTGTCATAAAATGGACATCATTTAAACCTTCTTTATTTTTTTTCTATTTGGAATATAACAGAAGGAGAGCCTTGATGGTTTCTTATTTTACAGGAATATAAACATTAAAAGTCATTTTTCTTTTACACATGAGTTAGGAAGCATAATTTACTTGAAAGGACCCTATTATATACTCAGTACTGTATTTGTTTATCTAATTGAATAGAAGAGCATTTACTGCAGTTTCAAAGTTAAGCCAATAAACATTTGTCTTTGTATTGCGGCAGTGCTGTTTGACAATTGGATTGGGCAACACCCATTTTAACTTGGGTTTATTTTATAGTATTGATGAAGCAAAACTCCAAGTACATTTTCACTCCCTTGCTTGCATTGTTGCCACAAGTTGGATATTTGGCAAAAGATACTGAAAGCCTTTCTTACAAGTTGCCTGTGTTACTTACATCGTCCTTGTTTCCAACACCACTGGGTTGCCTCACAACTTTACATTTTGCTTCACATATCCCTGGATACATTCTGTGTGCAACAAGCCATAGAGAAATGAACAGTAGGATTTTAAATGGACCTACATGTATAATTCCTGTTAAAATCAAGAGGAAAGCAGCAGAAAACAAACCGAACCTTTTTCTCTTATGTGCCATGCTCACACTGAAACATCTGTCCATACACTTTGCCTACTTCAAATCCAGGAACACCATGTTTATAGGAGTGCTTAAAAAGCCTTTATTTTCACTGCAGTTAGATGATGCTGTTGGCATTCTTAGACATAAAAATACTTAAGATTGCTGTTTTTTTGGTTTTTTTAAACTATATAAATGGCATTCTGGATTATGCTGCCTGTATCAAATAGCTCCCGGAACATCCCTCCTAATCAGTTCCTTTTGGGAGCAGGATCATCGCACTGGTTCTGAAGCCGTGCCAGTGCCTGCAGTGCATGAGGACTACAGATGAGATCTTTGTTACAGAAGCATGAGATCAATTCACCATTCCGGGCCATGTAGTAAGTGCATTCCTGACTGAATGTTACATCGTTTTTATTTTCCTGGGACAGCATTGCACTTTGTCTCCTGACTGAAAGAGCTATGTTCATTAGATACAGGAAGTCCTGCTAAACATCCATAACGTTACATTAACAGCTGCTGGTAGATCTTTGAATGCCTAATGATCAGGGGAGAGTTTGCAAGAGATTTGGTGCTTCTTTGCTATGATTGTTTTCTTCAGCGTGCTTCAGAATCTAAACTTCTGTAAAAAAAAAGGGCAGTTAATCCTTAAGGTTGTGAGGAAAACTTTTAAAACATGCACCAGATGGAAATCAATGCAGTAGTGTCTGCAAGCAGACAGATAAGCTGAGAAGCAGTCTGAAGGCTGGTACTATTTGGATTAAAGGAAAAAGAGCTGCGAAGCAGTCATGTGACTTAGATATCATCAATACGGTACAGGGAATCTGCAAGTCTGCAGTGAGCCCTGTCTTGTTTTACATCATTGATAGGCTTGCTTTTGCTGGTGGCTCAAGAGAAACCAAATTTTCTCTCCTGTTGATTTGTGCTCCCTCTGTTTTGTACAGACAACTTCCATTACTTCCTTTGGCAGTGCACGCAGATAGCTGACTCAGTAACGGAGCTGACCAGAAAAAAAGATTTCCAATCTATAGAAAATAAACTTACATTTCTCCACTTGTTTTCTGCTTTTCCCCAGCAGGGACAAACAGACTGCTAAATAAGAACTCTTTTAAAAGCTCTGGGTGGAAGAAAAACATTTTCTCACAACAAGAAAAAAAGAGAAAAGAACATGACTAGTGAATGATGAGATGTTTGATTTGAACTGTTTTGATCTAAATGAAACTCTTGTGTTGGAGTTGATTAGCTTAGTGGCTGCTTTATGTGTAGCGATGTCTTCAAGAATCTGTCCTTCTGGGTGCCAGCGGGTTACTCCTTTGCCCCAGCTTGGGTTCTCTGACACCTCTCTCTGGGTGAGATTTAGCAGGATTTCTACAGAATAATCCATTGTTCATGTCACCAGGAGTGCTGCATGTCCAGCTCCAATCCAGTTTATGGGACAAACTCTCTGCTGACATAGTGTTGCTGGTTTTGGTAGAGGAAAATTAATCATACATCCTCCTGGATGTCACCTCTGAAATGGTAAAAAAAATCCCAAGGTGGTTTACAGTGTTTGGGAGGAAAAGTACATATTAAATTACATCTCATACCTTTGAATCCAGATGATTTCCCAATGTCAGCAGTGAACAGGGGATAAGGTTTCAGGGAGTTGGATATTCCATGGGCCAAAAGGTGATGTGGGCCAAAAGCACGTGAAAGCACCTTCACTCCTGGTCCCTCCAACACAGGAAAATGCCCATAACCATAACCACCTGCTCGGGAGTGAGAGCTCTGCCAAATGAATAGCACAGAGCTGGTAGCAACTGATGGCTAAAACAGGTAGGCAGCTGATATCTATGGACAGTGCCCACAGAGGGGAACTGCCCTAAGAGATAGCAAAGGTAAAACCGAGGGATAATCAAAGAAATGCCCGTCTGATGGGTGTAGATGTTTGTATGCAGCACCTTGCAACACACCTAGGTGCCTGGCAGCTCTAGGTTGTTGATGCTCTTAATAATGCACATGAAAGACCATACATGGTAGCATTTGCTTTAATAGTAGTAATTAGTGGGCCAGTAGAATAAACAAGGATTTTATGAAAATGAGGACTGATCCATTCATGGACGGCTCTGGGCCAAAGATTGAATCCCATGCTTGTCACCAGTCAGTGCCCCCCTCAAGGTGTACAGCGTCCACTATATGTTTTGCCAGACATTACTGCAAGATCCTTACAACAGACCATTTATTTTTGTACGTTAGCTACATTGCACAGATAGCCTGGACCTCAAAAGCAGCTCCATGCTGTCAGTAATACCTGCTGTATTTTCTAGTGCAGGCAAGCAGAAGAGCAGGTCCCACAAAAAAAAATTGCAGTATCTTTGTATGCCTTGTTTTTGTCTAATTCACCTTTGCAGGGAGATGCTGTACAGCACTGCGATAGCAAAAATTAGCAGTAGGAAGCTACAGTGAGGCAAGTTTAAATGAGAAATGAGACACGTGTTTCCAGCAGTGGGGATCATTCACCACTGGAGCAAAAGTTCCAAGGGAAACCGTCTCATGGTGGCTGATAGTTAATATGATATTTTTTGGTAGTTTGTAGACAAGTTGACAAATTCTACCAAGTTTCAGCTGTTACAGGCTGTGTGATGCAGGGCAAGCAGGGATTTATCTGGGGAGAAGTGCATGGCAGAAAACATGATGGTTCCAGTCCTCCACTACCTTCTGTCTCCTCTTCCCTGGTGTCCTTCCTGTGTTCCCAGCAGAGAGTCTCAGGAGAACAACCTGCAGCGCTGGCATCTTTTGTGCCTGCAGCTCTGTGACAACAGGTATGCGAGGTGATGTAGGGGAAAGAGGACTTAGGTTTCATGTTTCTGCCTCTTCACCCTTGCTCTTACCTTTTCCCCCCTTGATTTTGGGGAATTACGTGCTGCTGGGAGAAAAGGGTGCGAGATCTGGCTTTAAAGGGGATTAATCCTAGAACAGAACAAGAGTCTTCAGGCTGTTATTTCTACCTGGTCACAGATAGTAAAGCAAGTCTCTGCTGTTATCAGATGCTACATCCAGACAGGACAAGATGTAGCATCTAGCTAACAGCCCTCAAGTGTTTGTTAGTATCTGCTGTCAGCCAACAACATAAAAAATGTCGAGCCCCAAAGTCCTGGGGATTGGCCATGATATAATGAGGATCAAAATAAATAAGCATTTCAGTTTTCCTGCGGTATGAGTCTTTAAGGCTTTTGTGTTTTTCTGCACAAACTTGGAGGCTTGAAATGAATTATTTAGATGAAAGATGAATCTTTCTTATGATTATGATTTCTTGTCTTCATATACTTAGACATCTAGTACTGTAGGATAAAGAAACATATCAGAAGACTTGTGATGATATCCTTAAAACTGGCAACACTGGATGCTAGCATACCAGAGAACGGGACTGTTGTGAGACTGAAGATGAAGTCCTGGTTTTAGCTGCAGAAGTAATTTTAATGGGCAACCACATGTGTTTAATAAACCCAGATTTCCACCTTTCCAACTGCAGTTTTAGTCATAGCAGCATATTTTGCAGTTCCCGCTCAAGCCAAGCTATATGTGATAGTAATGGCAATGTTGTTGAAGCAGTGAGAGTCAAACAAAGCACCATTGCAATTGATCTCATGCTTCTCAGCTAGCAAACTGACCAGGAAAGTGTTAAATCTCCTGCAGCAATGCTGTAGTGGGAGACCTCCAGTCATCTTTACCTCCTAAGTCCCTTGCAAACCAAGTAAAGAAGTAGATCGTCCAAATTAGGTCATCTGTTTGCTTCATTCTGCAAGATTTTTATTAAAATGAAAAGTGTTGTCTGTTTCTTCTCCCAGACAGAAAACAAACATTGGCATCTAGAATGGTGGAAGACAAATACTTGGTGCTGGGCAACTTGATTAAAGTGTATTCCTTTTAATGAGTGGTGCCTCCCTTATCCTGCCATTGTGTTCAGACAAAAAAAAAAAAAAAAAAAAAAGAAGGGCCTGCCCTTTCCCATTGTATAGTCACATTTTCCAAGTTCAGGCAAAATGGGTTTTATAAAAAGCTCTTTAAAAAAAAAAAGAAAGATGAACTTTGTCTTTTAGTAAACCACTGAGACAACTCTTAAATGAAAGCAATCTTGTGCATCTTCTCTATAGGAAAACTGTGGAAGTTAGTACTCTATTCAACCTACCAGAGGACAAAGATAATACTGATAAAAATGGCTATGGATAAATGTTATCTGAGCTTTGATTAAAGGTTTGCTACTAAAATTGAAGCTGAATTTTACTTAAAACACTGGGGAGGGCAGCAGAGGAAGAAGTGATTTGCAGCAGAAGATAGTGTGTTTGTACTGTTATATTTTTATCACTGCCATCACCAATACCAGCATCTACATTTATCTACCAGTGTACATTAAAAACCAACAATCCACTAATATATTAACAGACATTATTAGCTGTAATAGCCCAATTCAATCAGCTTTAATGGGAGAATTGCAGAGTCTCTGCATCATGTTTGCTATTACCCAGAGACAGTTGCTTGTGGGCATTCACCTGCGTGCAAACTGGGCAGCAAAAATTAAAATTGGGCATCATATGCTTACATTTTGGAAACATTAAAAAGAAGCTGTAGTCAGTAGACAGATACAGGTATCCTCAAAAAAAAAAAAAAAAAACCAAAACAAAGAAAATCTGAGTCTTAGGTAAGCCATGTCCTCAGCTCTGTTTTGTGGCACTTTTATTTGTTTTAAGTACTCAGCGTGGATTTTCCTTGGTGTCTTTATATGCTGAGTTTTACTGTACTGGTTCCACCACCACCAGACTTGGTAAACAAGGATGTGCCCAGGGAAAAACAGACATGGTTAAAAAGATCTGTGTTGCCAGCCAAAATCTGGTTAGGTTAGTGTGGGCTTCTAGCAGCCAAAATAAAACAGTTGTGCAGGGCCAAGAATTTTGAGATAGAGAGGGATGGAGGAATTCTAAATATGCTACAGAAGTGGAAGCAACAGGACTTGGCAAAATCCCTGATCTAGTTAGAGAAGCAACGTGTGTCGCTAGCCAAACAACAGGGTGGTGTCGAAAGAAAGAGTGAGACGGCAAAACCCTTGGGCAGAGACAACAGAGGATATACAGGAAGGGCTGTTTGAGACCTGGGTCTGGATAGAGATTAAAAGTTAGCTCTAATGAAATACCCATTTGGTCAGATTTTTGGTTCAGTGTAAATATAAATTCCTGACCTAAAATTCTTCTTTAGTATGATCAAGGGATCTGTACTGACCAAATAATCCTGAGAAACTCAACAAAAACACAGCATTCTTGAGATGTGCATAGATAAATATAATATGTATACCTCCATCTGTACTTACATATGTGTGTGTTAAATGGAGATGGTTTTGACGTAATAGTTTAAATAATAGAGACAAATATTTTGTACTAGAATAGTATTAAACAATTACAGTGAAGAATCTAATTTCCTTGTGCTTAACTTTAGTTCTGTATTGACACATTCATTTTTAGGTTTTCTTCTTTTCCTTCCTTATTTTATCCAATTATTAATTGCATTCCCCATAGCTGCTTCACTAATAGGAAGAAATGTGTCTGTGGAACCTGCATCAGAGAAGTTTAATATATAAATGCTTGTGCATGTTCAGCAAGAGAATTAGCAAAGTGATGTGGATATTTTTATAGTCACCAATTACACACTAATGTGTATTGATTGAGAGGAAAGCAGTGTACATACCAATTTCTCAGCACAAAAGAAAGATGCACTCGGCCAACATGGCATTTTTGCTGTGTGATTTTCTTGGGTTTTAGCACCAAGTTCAATATAAAAGGCAGGTACTTTCAGTTAATTAAAATTACACATTTTATCCAGGAACACATCAATAGATAGGCATGTAAAAGGTAGAGATTTTATCGCACTCAAAGAGAACATGGGTTTGGTTGACTCTTACTCTTTGAATTTGTGTTTGTGGCTTACTACCATTGTAATCAACAAAATATAAATCTTCTAAGTGCTCGCTTGAACCTGACAGCTTTTAGGGAGCATTTTACAGCAGGACTCCTCCATCCGAGCCCCTAGACTGCTCATGGTCTTTTTTCTTCTTGCATTGGAGCTGTCAGAGCTCGCAGATTTAGCATTAGGGTGAGTCAGCAAAAAATAACCCTGCGTCGCTCTGCTGGCATCTGGCATCCAGAGCCTGGGTTGCTGTAGAAGAGACGCACGTGCCTCTGCAGGGCCTGGAGCCCGCCGAAGGGCGGAGACACAGCTTGTGCCAAAATATGCAAAGAATTGAGATGAAGATTCTCCTAACCCTCTACAACATGCATTTTTAAAAAATACCTAGATCTCTCATCAAAGTAAAATGTAATTAGGGATATTATTGCATGCCTTCTTAATTGGAACAGCTCGTGACAGAGAAGTATTTGGGAGGATTTCAACCTGACAACAAAGTGCAAGCGTTGGGAGTGCTCTGCTCGGTTGGAAATGCTGCCCGGCAAATCCACATGCAGGCCGAGCAGCTGAATGGCAAGGGTCAGCGGGACTGCCCAGGTGCCCAAAGTGATTCACGTGCAGAAAAGTTAGCTCAGAGCTTATGCTGTAGTCGCAATAAGACACTGTTAAGATTCCTCTGGACTACTAAACGAGAGTATGTCACTTCCCTGTGAGCAGTAGTGAACATATTAACAAGTCATTTATAATTGTAAGTGAAATCTTTTCTCCAGAAGTATAAATGAGTGATCAAAATTTTGCCCTGTCTTGCAGTTATTGTCCCAAACTTGAAGCCAGTGGTGTCAACAAAAGAATGAACAAGTGCGTGGTCAGTCTGGAAAACTTTATTCCCATGATACCCAGCCATGAGAGTGAGACACTAGCAAATGGATGGGAGGAATTCCCGTAGACAGGGCGGTGGAGATTGACCAGCAACGTAGCCAGGATTCAGGCACAGTTAGGGAGGGATTGACACCAGGGGGGTAAAAGATTCCTTCATTCTTCTGGTTCGATGGCTCTGCACTGCTGTGGCCAGAGGAATAATACCCCAGGGGACTACTCACACAGATAGTCTGGCTATGGCCCAGGTATTAATTTCTCTGGGCTCCTGTGTGGGAGCAGGGAAAGTGAAGAAAAGTGTTAGAAATTAAAATAAGATGAAGATGCTAACGATATCTGCCACAGGGTTTCTTCTGAGCCAGTATACTGCTTGCGCAGCCCCAGAGTAAAAGTAGAAACAAGTTTCTTACATTTTATTTGTACTACTACTAATTTTCATATGATTAATAAAATATTATTCTTTTTTTCTTTAATACATTTCTTGGTGGAAGAGTGTAGCTGGAAAGATTTATTTTAATGCAGTGCATTGAGAAGAACTGTTGCCTGACATTCAGTAGTTAAGTTACGAAGTATTGAACACTGGAGTAATAAAAACCTACTTGCTTTGATCTTGTAGTTAAAAAATGATTAAAGTATAGAATTGCATGTGCCAACATTAGACCTCCACCCACAGAGAGATTTAAAGCTGTCAGGGGAAAAAGGAAAGTTGAAAGACAGCTTAAATATAATAATTCAGAAATTGAGCCGCTTTGTTATTTCAAAGATGACCAGTAAAAAGGGTTTTTCATACCCTATTTGTTATACTAGATCTAAGAACCTTATCCCAAGACATTTCCTCTTGCATACAACCAAAAAGCTGAAAATTGCTAAGAAGAGGTAGCATATCAGAGAGCTGTGTTTCCATATTTTCTGTTGAACTGACCTCAGTGAATTTACAGCTTTGAGGATTCCCTCTTCCCCTCTTGGTACCTCCACGCTGCTCGGGGTGACCTCTGCCCTCCCTCCTGCTTGTGTGCTGCAAATAGAAAAGACCAGAGTATTCAGTAATATAGTTTGCAGGGTTGAAAAGCTTTCTTCTTTTAATTGTATGCATATTGTCATCTCCCAGGCACATGAAATTACCTGGTGGAATTGCAATTATGAACTAATTACTGGTTTATCTAATTGTTAAAGAATACAGAGACTTGTTGAGTTGGGTTTCTGGTCCCTGCCGTGCATAGTGCTCCAGTGAAGGCACACCCTTACACCCACACACAATACTGATTTAAGTCAGTAGGAAGCCTCTGTTTTTGCATAATCATTTTGTAGCCAGTACAGAAGACTTAAGAAAATGTATTAGCTGATGCTTGCAGGATTACATCTGCCCAGCCAGGCTTCTTAATTCTTTTGTAGCGACGGCTTTGCTAGTGCAAAGTCAATATTTGATCTTGCAGCATCCTTGATTATATTAAATAATTTTGATTCTCTGTCCAATTACAGACCCTTAGCATTTTGTCAAACATTCTTCAATAACGGGAAAGACTTTTATTATAAAAAAATGCAGTAGCGTTCATTGGAAATGACCCTGGAGATCAGACAGAACATTAGATCAAGGACAGTGAATTGGGTTTCGCTAGCACTGTGTTCATTACTATAGACATGATGTTCCTGATCAGAAATTGCAGTTTGACTGATGTTGATGTTGCTGTTCTCTGATAATAAAGACCTAGGAAACACACCATGTCATCTCTGAGACATGAGATATGCTAGGACAAGAAGACTTTAAGACTCAGCTTTCTGGAGTCAGCTTTCATTTACACAGGAATCGACATTTTTGCATTGAATTGACTCCCATGTTCGCAATGCCCTGCTGTTCTTCTACTGTGTTCTTTACCAGATGTTCATTGCTGAAGCACACACTTCAGAAAACATGTTGTTTTTAGGGATCAGTAGGATTTTTGTAACTCACTGTTTTGATACACATTGCCCTTCTCAATATAAAAACTTAAACACCGTGAGTCTGGCTGCTAGGGTGGGCAAGAAGCTCATTTTGTCCTTCCAACCAGCAGGGGTCCACTTGCCATTTGAAGAGGTCCCAGACTGCTGCAGGGCAAGCTCCTGAGGCACCAGCATTGTCTTTTGGGAAAGCCACACTCATCTTCCCCGTGTGGACAAGGGAACCTTCCAGCCATGTAGAGTTTCCCCCGTGTTGTTTCCTGGAAGGATCATCTCTGTCCCAATCATCTGCAAAACACACTAAGATCCACAGCGGGAAGCCACTTCAGATGAGAAAAATAGTATTAGACTCTCAGATTCTTCTGTCTGAAGGTTTGTTCCCTGGACAATTTTGAATTTTCATTCCTCCATGAGATGGAAGGTGCTCCCAGAGACAACAACCTGGCATGATGAGACAGGGTTTGCCTCTTGGAAGTGCAGGTGTGTTCTCCAGCATCTCAGTCCCTTTGGGGCATTAGTCCTTGGGGGCCTTGAAGGACTGGTTTAGGATATCGTTTAACCTTAAGTTAGTCTTAACAACAATTGGAAGTAGAAGCATAAAAGCATGATGTAATAGGGGATGTAGTAGAAGTGCATAACACATAGATTACGTTTAAATGGGGAAAAAAGTGACAGTTCCACAGAAAAGCATGTCAAAGGAGATCTCCATGTCTTGGCTGGCTTCATCGGCACTGACAAATGTTATCTGACTATAAGGATATGTCCATTGGGAAACGGGCACTCTCAGGCAGGGCTGTGAGAGAGGTGCCCAGTCAGATTTGTGGAGAACAGGACATCATGTGCCTTTGGGTTCCTCTGAAAAAGGATAACTTGAGGTATTTATGGTTCATTTCAGAGGGCTAAGGTTTCACTTGGGGTTTTACCACAGCATGATGGAAATGGACATGTTTTAAATGGTCAAATCCTCTATGCCAAACACAAATAAATAACGCTTTCAAGTTAAAATAGCAAAGAACATCTTGAAACTTATATCTATAGAAATAAGCCCTCTAGCTAATAGTAAATGACTATTTATAATTGCCTGTTGGGATGCCTGACATCAGATGGTTGTACTAGTAACATGAGAACAGTATCTGACAGGTTGGGAAAAACACATGGCAGGAGATGGGAATATTGATTTGTAGGCAAAATTTGGAAGGAGGGGGAGGGAGACAACAGCCAAGAATGTGCTTTACTTTTTAAGAAAGTGACATTCCTACCACCAAAACAAAAACCTGAGAAAGAAAGCACATTCCAAAATGATATCATCACATTCCTTCTATACGGACAAACATGCGGCACTGTAGCTGCTGTTTCCTGCGTTTGTGATTTCCCTCAAAGAGTGTTTCAGCGAGAGATGTTTTCAAATAGGAAGAGAAATTCAGTTTCAATGTCCTTAGGAGCCTCCTGGCAAAGTCAGACCTTCTCTCTGAGGCCAAGACTGGCTTAAATAACAATGTCTGGGTTGGATAATACACCAGCTTGTAAATTTGTGATGTAGGTAGAAAATAGGTTTTCCTCTCTTCAGTGACACTTTATAGAGAACATCCATATTTTCTGAGCACCAGCTCTGATTTCTGTTGGATGCTTTAGGCTAAGAAATAGACCCAACACGAGATTTTTATTTGTATTGTACTGAAACAGAATCTGCAAAATGTCTTGGTTTCCAGGTTTGCAAGCGGATAGGAGGCCTGTGAGGCTTAAGAGGATTTGTGTTAAGGTGACTCACTGAGTGTAGCAAACCACTACGATACCTGACCAGGGATGTGGTGATTCTCCATCATCTGGAGACTGGGGCAAGCAATAGTTTCTAAACCACCACCAACCACAAATTGAGA
>VYZW01028584.1:39132-79587 GCA_013401315.1 Balaeniceps rex
CACTTTGAAAGGCTATTCCCATGAACTCAAATGCCTAAAGCCAAACATGGCTTTACACAATTGAAAATCACCTGCTTTGTATGTTTTCAAAGGCAGCTTCACCACTCAGCAGTAACAATATAGAATTGGGTTGAAAGGGTGAAAATAGATGTGGATATGGAGTGACCCTTCAAAAAGCCCATGGCAATGCCCCAATGCTGCAGCACTGAAAATGAGAATTTTTAATGCAGACTTTTTTGTGATCGTTCCTGAATTAGATTTAAAGGAAAAAAAATCATGTCGATATTGCAGAACTAGAGCTCTCTTCATGTTTTATATATTTGAACAATGCTCACTGTTTTATTTGGAAAGAGAAATATCTTAATGCTTCAAGGCAGTCCTTTTGTTGAATCAGTTCTACTACCATTTTAAAGTCAATTTCTTGATATCAACTCTGGTGATACTCTGGAATTGATCTATACCAACAGCCCATTTTCATCAAATCACACCTGGAATGGTTTGCGCATCGCATGAACATTCAGTGCTATTCTTCAGAGACAAGCCGTTCTCTGCAGCTTTGCATCTGGCAATGGTCTAGTTCCAAAGAGCCAGATTCATCCCTGAATTCATGTACAATGTACAAATAAAGGCAATCCATCTCATCTCTTTTGTTCCACCATTAGTTTTTTGAAAGCACAGTTCCCCTTTGCCTGTAAGTGCTCTTTGTAACAGAAACCCTGACTTTTCAGGTCAAGCCAATATCACTGTCTTTATGTTTTTTCATTCAGACAAGGTCAGTTTTGAAAATTTTTTGAGATTTGTGCATAAAATATGTGGGTCCTGATGTGAGTGCCCAAAAGCTTAGAGCAGTAGGCCCTTCTTTTTCATGGATGAAAAGGAAGAAAAGAAAGCTTACAGGGGCTTTATATAGCCTTATAAGCCTCATGATCTACTTGTATTGCTTATTTCCTGCCCATGTCTAAGTTTTCAAAGGCTCCTTTCTTTGTTAGAGGGCTAATCATTTTGGCTAGTAGGTCAAAGCATAGATGCATATTGGATTAACAATGCCGATTAACTCTCCCTCAGCAGGTGGAAGATTTGATTCTGATCTGCTTGATGCTGGTGTAAAGGAGGAGTTCACATCCTGGAACCAAATGGATACGCCATGATACAAAGGAGGATGAGATCACAAGCAAGCTCTATTACTGCTATGAGCAGCTCCCTGCTGATGTAGCTGTCCTTGAAAGAATCATAGAGACTTACAGTTGACTTTTCAGGTCCTCATGTATTTTGAGGCACAAGAGCTATTGGTCACAGAGCAAATAAATGCTCTCTTTTCAAGCTGGTTTCCTTTTCTTTTGTTGGGTTTTGTTTTAAGTCCATACCAAAGTGGGAAGAACTGCAGGTGATGATGAGTTTGAGGTTCTTAAATGCATGAAAATGGCATAACAGTCTTGCGTACAAATAAAGTAAAACAAGTTGTCAAAAGCACTGCCTCTTAATGCGGAACAATAAAATAATCTTTTCAAACAGTTTAATGGCCAGGATGAATGAAAGAAACTGTGTATGCTTTGCAAATGGCCTGATTACTGCCAGCTCACATGCTTGCTCTGCAGTTGTAGTACATTAGAATTTGAAGTAGGATGTTGTTAGCAACTCTTTGCGTGGGGTGGAATTTGAATCAAAAGCTATAAATGACCTGTGACAGCAAAAATGAAAGTGCAATTGCTTTCTCACATGACCTGTTTCTTTTAGTGTCATTAAATTTAATCAATGATTAACCTTTGGTTTAACAGTGCTTGTCATTTCATAGCAAATCAAGTAGAAAAAATGTTGTCTACCTGAATAATTCCCTAGAAAATGTCTCTGAGGTACATTAATAGTTTGAAAGGTGAGAGGCTGGCCTAAATTTGAAGTGCAAAATCACTGAGCGCAATTGGGGGAATGAGAAACATCTGACTATCCATTTGACTTGTAGACATCCTGTATGCAAACCCAGATTTTAGGAAGATCTGGTGTCTCCTTGCAAGAACAGGACAGTGTTCAGCTCACTAAAAACACATGAGAAATAGTAATGAATGATTTCACAGAGCCTTCGTCTCATTTAGGTTGTTTTTGCATAATAACTTTATGTAGTAAATATATACAAACAATGCGTCCTAATCCAAGATTGTCTGGATATGGTTGTGTTTTTTTGATCTTCATTGAGATCAAATGAGTTATGTTACTTTACACTGAATTAAGTTCTAGCTGGAATGAATTTCCTTTTGGCAACCAATTAGGATGTTTAAAGAATTTACTTTCATTTCTTGATCTCAAAAGTATTTGTGGACAGTTCACACGGACTATGTATTACTGTGCCTAACTGCTATCAGCCTGTATAATTATCTCATTTGCATATGCTAACAAGGTACATTATAGGTATAGTGTTTTTACATGCCTTTTATCCGATTAGCTCATTGTACCCGCCAGTCTTGTGTTCTCTGCCTCTGTCACCAAATTAATAAGAGTTGTGAATTGAAAATGGTTTCATTCATATGGTGTGTCTGTGCAGGCACACTTCACTCAGCAGAAATGTGGCTTCTGCTGTTCACAATCTTTATTTATTCATTACACATGCGGGGAGGGTCTGCAGGGCTCCCAGATGAGCTGGGGAGCTTGATGTGGTAGATGCTGACTGAATTCAGAATTTCACAAAAATTTGTGTGCTAAAAAAGTCAAACTCCCAGAATGACGTCTTGTCTTCATCAACCACCTTTTGTCTGAGGGCACATGGAATGATTAACCTTTGCTTGCTTTCATTAATTTTGTTTTCAAAAGGAAAAGTTGCACACAGTGAGGATCTCTTTCCTCTTTTTTCCTATATCCAAGTGGTCCAATGCACTTTGTTTTGTATTACTAGTTCAATCCCATTGAACTGGAATTCATTCAGGTGATACAGCCGTGCTCATGTACCTTCGTGTGCAAAATCATACCCAGCGACATTTATTTTAAAAGAAGAGGATTTGCATGTAGATTTGTACCAGGAGGATAAAAATTTTAAGAAGTAAATTTTTGTCCTAAAATATTGGCACAAAATGTGTATGATCCTGCCCAAGAGCCATGGTGACATCATTACCCTGTTAATATTGTTGCAACATGATGACCAGCTACTTACCTAGTAGCCTTGTTCACAACAGTTTGCCATACCAGCATGCCTCAGAACTTGCACATTCGCATTTTCACATGTACCTGCTGTAGACCAGATAGATTTCATTTCAGACTACCCAACTTCCATTTCAACTGCTGCTGGCCAGCATCAACCATGAGTACTTTCATCATGGTCAGTGGAGTCGGAGCAGTGTCGGGAAAGTATAAAGGAGAACAAGGTTAGGCTTATTATCCCCAGTGCTCTTTTGTGTCTTACCCTTTTTTAAATCAGGAATATTCCCAAGGAAAACCACAGTGTCAGTTTTCTTTGCGAAGGCAGGGTGAATTACACTGAGGGGTTCTCAGACCTGACTGCTCTTGTCAGTGTATTCAAATGACCTAAACCATCAAGTAGGGGACATGTTGAATAGGAACTTTAGGAACATCTCATATTTTATTGTCATGCGATAAAAACTCACTAACCTGGTTAACTCAATGATAGCCCAATTAGTCAATGGCAAAATGAAAAGGAGAGAAAAATCGGGGCAACAGCAAGACAATAGTATGCAGGCAAGAGGAAATGAGTTAAAAGAAGCATGGAGAACGTGGTTTTCAGTTACTCTGTTTTCTCCTTTTTGCTTCTTTCTCTCTCGTCCATGTCACTCCAAGGGAAGTAGCTGGCATCTGTAGCCTGTTGTGCAGATGGGTTGAGAGGAGCACATATTCCACTACGTGCCTGGCACGCTTCAAAAGTGGCTGGTGACTGACTGTGTCTTTGCCAGCAGCTAGTGATTAGGGGGACTTGCTGTAGCCACGGATGTCTGGCAGCACACGGGGTCAAAGAGACTGAGGGTACGAGGAAACATCAGATTAATACCTCTCAAAGCGCTGACCACATATGCTGCCACTTCGTAGACACAGCCTGCAGGGTGAGCAGGTTCCATATCGGGACTTGACAGTTTTATAGGAGTCCTAAGTTTCCATTTTTATTCTTAGGCGTATGCACTGTACATACACCTTATGAGAAAGAACGCTTGGCCTAAACAACTTGCAGTTTAAATAGGCAGGAGCAGCAAAGGATGGGAGAAGGAAGCTGAAATTCCCCGTTCCACAGGGAAGGAACTGAAACCCAGAGAAATAACGTTGTTTGGCGACACATGAGAGTCGTGACAGTAGTGAGAACTAAATCCTATTATCTCAACTCCTTTTTGAGGGTCTTAGCTTCAAAATAATTCTTTGCCTGTATGTACAAGGCATACATCTGACTCTAAGCCACTTGACTCTTTCCTTCATTAAAGCAAAGCTACTCACCTTGAGCATAGGTCAGATGAAAACCTCGCTGGGATATTGTGTCTCTCCCCCTAATTTCCACTATAGCATCCCTGTCATCATCACTCTGCAACACAGTTGGGACACAGTTCTTGCTGTTTGCAGGAGGCACAGCAGCCGCTTATCCCTCTCACTGGGCTGCTCCCTGCCCACCCAGCCTGTCCTGATGTAGGACCAGGAGAGAAAATGAGGCACAGACAGGCAGATGGCAAATGACACTGAGAGGATCCTGACGCGGCCGGAGGGGCATTTCTGCACAGAGGCAGCCACTGGTGGGCAGCTTTGCCACTGTCCTTGCCATGCAGGCAGGCATGGCTCAGGGGCTCTCTGGAGCCTCTCACTCATTTCTCTGGAACAGCACCAGCACAAAGCTGCAGCAACACGCTGGTGATTCAGGCCCAGCGTGAGCAACGGGACTGGACTAGTAACTTTGCTGCATGCCAAGAGGGAGTCTGCCAGAAAATTCACTGCCAGCAGCATACTTACACCACGTTTAGCTTTACGGACACCTTTCCAACACAAATATATCCGTTTAGAATGAAATTCAGCTCTTTGTGAAGCCGTGTCGGGCTGTGCTGATAGGGGATGTTTATTGAAAGTCACCAACTCTCCGGTGTTGAGCTCTCCAGCATGAAATCAAATCTCTGCATTTCTCATTACAAATTTAAGAGCCTTCTTGAACCTACACTCAGGAGTTAAACTTGTGGTGATCCTCAGGAGAGGCTAAGGCAGAATATCTTCTTCCCTTTCACCTGGCATTGGGTGATCTTGCTTATTATATGACTTATGCACTTCCACTACTGTGGCCCTGGTGAGTTGATCTGGTCATTGGTCACTAAACCCACCTCTGGCCTCAGTTTCCCATCAGCCAATCCCAATGGCAGCTTCTGCCCAACCATTAGGCTGTGGTAAAAGACCCATGGGCCCTGACAG
Source organism: Balaeniceps rex (assembly GCA_013401315.1). NCBI lineage: Eukaryota > Metazoa > Chordata > Aves > Pelecaniformes > Balaenicipitidae > Balaeniceps > Balaeniceps rex. Next base: position 44,503 of record VYZW01028584.1, read on the forward strand.
GACCTCAGCCAGCATCAAGTTACTGGAAACCAAAGAACTTACTTCTGGCGCACCCTCACACCTCTTCTGCACTGACACTGCTCCCAGATGATCCAGGAATTGAAGAAGGGCTTTGAACACCAGTGACTAAAGCAGCACAGGCAGGTGGGTGTCCATGCTCTTCACGCAGGACTGAAGTGCCCAGGCGGTGAAGACTAGCTCTCTGGCTCTACCCTGGGCAAAGATGAGGAGAACGCTGTGACAGCACACCCTCCTGGGCAAGAGCCAGGACCAACCTCTTGCACCACAGTGCGAGAAGCAGAGGAATGAACTCAAATACTTGCATGAACAGAACTAAAATGAGTGGCAGTGAATGGAAGAGGTCAGGATTTCTCGTCAGTGTAGACTGCCTTTCTCGGCAGTGGAACCAACTATGTGCATCAGGCATGTTACCTCAATCTTTGGTCAGTTTTTATACATTATTCATTTGTTATAAATCGCTATTGTATATCCTGATATTGCAACCGCCCTGTCAGCTGCCACTGGCAGCAGCAGAGATGGGTTTAAATTCCTCATGATTTCATCAGGTGTGATGGCTACCACCAGCCTGAGCCCTAGCCTGGAGGCCTAGGAAAACTAGTGTCTTCACCAGGTGCTTTTATTAGAGCACCCATGTCCATGCTTCCCATGGACAAAGCTTGACTTAGTGTATGAGGAAAGAAAAGGAAATGAAAAGCTGGCATAGCCTCAACTTGGAAAAACTGACACTCAGACAGCAGTCCCCAGGGAAAAATCCTAATTTGGGGGAGCAGGAGGAATCGCTGGGGATTGTTTGGTGCAGGGTTGGGAACGTGGCCAGGCCAGTGCTGAGGCCATGGTGAGAGCAGCTGGGCATGTCCCCGGCCAGGGGAGGACAGGCGATGCAGAGGCAGGGGCTCCACGAGGACGTCGGATGTGGCCCATGGGTCTTGACGTTCTGGAAGAGCAAGTCTGGTTGATCCGATCAGTAACACAGAGGGAAGCGGTGCAGGGGATTTGCTTCAGACTTGCTTTCTCCCTTGCAGAAGTAAACTATTCAACCCTATGCATTCCAGCCCCCTGGGGGGACATGCCACCCAGTTCGAGAATAGGCGCATTAATAAACCAACAATATCTGCGTCTGCATCTAGATCTAATCTACGGCTGCTAAGTGAGATTCACTGTTTCCCACCCCAGCAGCATCTTGGCAGTAGTTTTTGAGCTCAGTTCTCCACCCGTAGTTTGAACATCCCGTACAGTGGTGTTCATTCAGTGCCTGTTCCTCCTTTGCCGCTCCTGTTGACTGGCATTGGGGAAGTTCAGGTAATCTCCAACCTTTCAGGGAAGCAATGCCTCTCCTGCTTTCACTGGTTAATTTAGCCAATGTGATTCTGGCTTGCTGGATAGATAAGCCCTCGCTGGATTTTCTCAGCTACGCTGCAGTCCTTAGCTGCTTCAATAAAAGCTCTCCACTGGCCATTAATTTGGCACCAATGTTTCCTCCTGAAGTTGCTGTTAGGTTCATCATGGTCTCGCAGTCTGAACTCTGTGGAGTCCTTCAGAGAGACCTTGATGGCATACAGGGCCAAGCAGAGTGTCTGCTTCCCCAAGATGCCTTCCTGCCACCTCTCTTCCTCTGTTTGGTCTGAGCTCCAGCTTCACACAACAGTGTTTAGTACCTTCAGATTCATTATTTAGCTACGTTTTGGCCAAAACACTCTAAATATTAATGCAAACACGGCCTGTCTCTTTTAACTGTTTCCCTCTGCTTGCTGATAGAAACAAGAGGAGAGCTCTTCCCTGGGGACAGTCTGCCCATCTGGAGTATTCAAGCTTTTAGAGGCTGCTTTTCATCCTCTTCCCTGGCACTTGCTTCTTGCAGGGCTGGGCCGCATGTTCACAGGTATACGACATTACTGATAATACCACAACAAGCTGGCATTCGTCAGGCATCTTGGAAGAAGGCTGTCTTTAAAAAGGCAGGTAGGGGCCTGTGCCATGGGAAAAATGACCAGGTTTTCTAATCGCTCATATGGAGTTATCTGCACACATGGCTACCTTTCATCACTTATGCTGACGCCAAAAAATGGATTATAAAGCCAACATGCCTGTTGAAATGTCTGTGTGTACTAAGCTGTCATGGACTTGTTTTGGGTCAAAATAACACGTGTACTCCATTTCTTTGTTTTTATTTTTCCCTTCTCTTTTTCAACTGTCCTGATTTTCTTGTGAGATATAAGGAAGACATGTGAGAATAAAGAAGACACAGCTCATCCACAGAAACTATAAGTAATATTGCCACTATCCAACACTGCTTCTTGAAAGCCATGCATAACTCAAAACATACCATAATGGTGGAAATAAATACAAATATCTAGGTCATTTTTCTCATAAGAACTAAACACTTCAGGAAATGCAAGCACAACTACAGCCTCCTTATCACCACTATCTGTACCACAAACATCAAAACAGGAGAGTAGCCATACCAGGTCATGCTAAGGTCCCTCTAGCCCAGCATCCAGTTTTGGACTGTAATCATAAGCAGATGCCTTCAGAAGAGTAAGGAAAGGGCAAACCTATAAGATATGTTCCCCTGATACTCTTCCAGCATCCAATTATTCTCAGTTCAGGGACTCCCTGAGCTAGGTGTGGTTTCTGTATGATTAGTAACCTCAGTGCATTTCTCTACTGTGAACTTGTCCATTCACTGCTTGAACCCCTATAAACTTTTATCATCCACAAAATCCTTTGGCAAGCAATTCCGTAGATCTACTATCTATTGCATGCAAAACTACCACTTCTTGTTTGTTTTGAACCCAGTTCATGTACAGCAAAAAACAATGGACAATCCATCCCTATCCACCTTTTCTGTGATTATATTAAGCGGTCATGCAAATTAATACCAATGGCATTATTCAGATTTGGCTTTACATCATTCATGGAACTAGGCTGACATATTCCAGGCTAGTGGATGCTCGTCTTCTGCAAAACTTGTTTGGAAAAGGCACACAACCCTTAATAGCTAATAAAAGAATGCATTCAAAAGATTTTCTGGCCTATACAAATAACTCTGACCACAAGATGTAGGGCTTGGTTTTCCATTGCATGGCACTAATGGAGTTACACTTGGAGACACTGTGTGTGAAGCTCTATGGCTCGGAAAGGAAGTAATTCCATTAAAATCCTATGTTAAAAAAATGAAGTATGGTGCAGCACTGGACAATGTAGTTTTCAAAGGTATGCTTCAAGAGACAGAAAAGAAAGAATATATTAATTTTTAAAATGTCATTGTTCTAGGATGTAACATTAGTCCTTACAGATTTTCCTGATGGCGAGGAGGGATATGGCTCTGCTTTGCTCCCCAGTGAGTCAACGGTGTGCACCACCCCCCAACAGTTATGGCTTCTCATTTATCATTGTGCAGCATTTTGTTCCCATTCTTGTGTGTTTCCCTCCACTACTGCCATTTGTTTCATTCCAATCGAGGCATTTTTAACTGGGATGCTAATAAGCAGCAGCGAAGCAGTGAAGTCCGCAGAGAAGCCAGCATCTCCTGTGACTCCAAGGGGAGATCTGCAAAGAATTGCAAGAAGGATGCCAAGCCAGCTGGAGCTGGCAGAGTCACTATGGCAAGGGAGGAACAAGAAAGGGAGGAGAAAAGGAGAGAGCTTGCCACCTTTCCCTGCAGGACTCATGCAAAGTGCTGATAATATGTGTTTTATTCATTCCTCGCCTTTGTTCTCTAACCATCTCTTGAGAGACATTTCAAAGAAAGGGAGGCTAGGAAGAGACTAAAAGTCTCCTTTTAGATTGAGGAATGCAGGCTCCACCCTTGCTCCCAGCTCCATCCTTTTTGTGCTGCTGCAGCTGGGGAGTCTCCCTTGAGGCTCTAACTTAAACCTGGGGTTGGTCCTAAGCCAAATGGTCCAAGGATCAGGGGAGCCATTTTCTTCCCTGAGCTCAGGGCCGGCCTTTCATTACAGTGTATGGAGCTGGGGAGGTGTCAAAAATCCCTCCAAAAAGAAGAGGACTCCATTCCTTGTACCATAGGGCAGCTGTAAAGATGCAGGGGTGATGGGAAATAACCAGATAAATGTCAGCTCCTCGTGTGGTGCTGCTGTGCAGAACATCCTGAACACGCACAGGAGGAGCTGTGACCTGGATTTATTTCTGTGCACAAAAGCACGGGGCTACTGTGGGAACGCTCTGTCCTGTTTTCAAGTCCGCACTTCAAAAAAGATGTTGACAGGTTGGAAAGGCATCAGGGAAAGGTACATGAGCAATCTGAGATCTAGAAAACTTTATGGTAGGAGACTGAGAACTCAGTGGAATTAATCTGTTTGAAAGAAGGCTAAGGGGTGACTTGCTTGCGGTCTACAAGTATGAGCATGGGAAAAATGCAACAGATGTTTCAAGCAGAAAATAAACCCATAATAAAATCCAGTGGTTAGTTGTTGATGCTAGACACATCCAGAACAGAAGTCAAGTAAAAAAATTGAAGGTAATTAGCCACTACTTACTGGAGTAAAGTTGGATTCTCAGTTTCTCTTTAAATCAAGGGTGGATGACTTCCCGAAATCTCTGCAACATCTGAAGATGGAGAAGAGCTCATGGGAGGTCATTTTATATCAGGGTTTTACAGCAGGTCAGATGGTCATCATAAAAGCTCCCAAGACAAAACTGACTGTCCAGCAGAGTTGATCTTCCATGCCAATCCCCTTTTGTCCTTACTCCGACAACCCTTGTGTGACCCTGGGTGCACTGGGAAATCCATATGGTCCATATTCACATTGTGTTTATATGCCCCAGAGAGATGAATGAGAGAAATGTTTCCATACTGAGTAATCAGAATGAAATCTCACTGAGATTACGGCATTCAACATCAGGGCCTCAGAAACTGAGATAAAGAACAATAATAATAAAAAAATAGACCCCCTTTTTTTACACAATAGATCTGCTATCAAAAGTAACTGATCTGCTAGAAATGATATTAAAATATATTGCTATTTTGAGAAAATATTGTATTGCTTTTGGTTATAGTGGGTATCCTTGCCTAAACCAGTGGGATCTGGCCTACTGGGAGAGGTGAGCATTAGAAACATGGTGTGTCTGGTCACTTGAGCGCTGGGGAGATCCACTGTGCTTCCTGGAGGCTTTGGCACTGTTTGGATTCAGATCTCCGTAACTGTAAATTTTTTAAAAAAAGACTTAATGTGTGTGAGTTTACGAACGTGTGTCTGAGAAGGAAGAAACTCACTTCGCCTATTTGACTTAAAATGGTTTCTGGGTGAATGTTGACACATCCATTCTGCAGTGACCTCTGCTGGCAAGGGCAGGACCTATAAACTTCCTTCAACAACACTATGTTAAGGGCATCTGTAAGCATATTTTATTAGCACCTTTATCTGAACCTATCGAATTACACTCGGTGTCATTAGCACAGGGCAACACAGTTAAGGTTATGGAGCTGTCATACAAATACGAAAAAATGCCATGGGCCATATGAAGGTGGTAGTTAAACAGAGATAGTCAAATCTGATTAATAGCAATGATAAAGGAATGTCAACATACGCCAGTCTCGATGATTAAAAAAGAAGGTAGCTGGAAATTAGCAATTGTTACAGGTAGCTTGAGGATATTGTTATTTTTTTCACCTTTTGAAACATCCCTACGGGCATATGTCTGCCAATGAAATCATTGAGATATTTCTCCAGTGTGTAAGAAATTGCTGTCATGCAGCAACTCATGAAAGACGCCCCTTGCTCTTCTGGAGGGATCTATGCTTTTAATGGCAGAGAGTCTCTGTTGCTATAAATCAGATTAGCACAATTTACTTCATCGCTTGCTTACCCCAATGGAGAATCTGTCTCCAAAACTTTACATTGCAGTAGTCCAAGAGCACCTACCAACACTGGGTTAGTTTTTGGCCCTTAGACAAATCCCCAGTGTTCACTGTTGCAACTTGCCTTCTTATATCTGATTCTTTTTTTGAAACTTGTTTTTCTTTCTGTGATCACCATTTTTTTCTGCCAAACAGATGCTTTGTTTGCAGCCCTACCTGTAATCAATAAAGCTGTATTTCCATGCAGAATGCAGAGAGGAGCAGTGTTTCTAGGTACTGTCCTCAGCTTGAATGAAGGAAATGTTAAAGACTCGGCTGCCTGCCTGTCCTGAGCTCTCCCCTTCTCATCATCACTGTCTAAATATGCATGGCTAGTTCTAACTAAGAAAGGGAACTCAGAGCCAGAGCAGAAACAGAGCAAAGAAAGCAAAATTAACTTACAAATTAAAATGCAACATGTAACCTGAGTTTTGGCTATGTGTTGGTGCTCTCTGAGAGCAGCCAGGGACTGGTGCCTGTGGAAGAGGATAATAATAGGGTAGCGGATAGTGGTATTTCTCCAGACTGCTCTGCTAGCCACCAGTGACTAATCTGACTCAGGTGCGGCAACTGGTAATGTATAAAATGTTCATGAAAAATTACCCATTTTCCAACACATATCTATAATGCAAGTGACAGCCCTCAGCTTTTGGAGACATCCTGCTCTAGAAGCAGGAGGCTGCAAAAGCTCTTATTCAGAGGGCTTCCCCTCCCTGGGCCAGTTTTTCCCCATCTCTTTGGGGTTGCACCAGCAAATGGAAGCCGGATGCATTCCCTCCCCTGCAGCAGATGAGGCTCATGTGTAATGGTGTTCCCCGGGCAAACTGTGCAGGGCCAAGTGCTGGAAGGCAACGTAGGACTCCACCGTGCCTCAGCCAGGGTGGTAGAAAGCACCAGCAGTCAGCTAGGTTCACGTGTGCTGGAGGTCTTCCCATGGTAAAGCCCGTAAGGAAAACTCAGTTTTGTCCCTCTGTGGCAGAGCGCCCCGCCACCTCCAAACCGCTCCATGGGGACTGCTGGGAAGAAGTGGCACATGGAAGCGTGAGCACCATGATTGCCCCATGTGCCTCCCATTAGACAATTCCCTGGACATTCTGGTCAGGGCCAAGCCACTGTACCCCCTGTACTGGGAACAGGCCAGCAGCCCAGCAACCCAGCAGCCTTGCGTTCTTCTTCCCCTCCTAGGTGACTCAAGGTACACTATCTGTATCACTGACAGTCTCGGTGAGTTAATGTGGCTCTCCGGGGGTTCGGAGAAGACTCACAGCTCTTCAGGTCTCTTCCTGTGAACTCCTGGGACTCAATGAACTTACCCTGTTGCAGCCAAGGTGCAGGGGAATCTCATAAATCTTCTCCAGCCCTATTGTATGTTGTTTAGTGCATATTATCACGTTCGACATCTCTAGTTATAGTAATCACTTTTAAAAATGTACTTCTGCAATGTCAGTAATTAATCAAATGCCTTTGTTTCGTTAGCCATAATAATATCTTTGGTTTCATGTTCTTAGGTGTTCCTCTTTATAAACCTCTCTCATGATGAGTGTCTCCTCCTTAGCACTCAGTCACTCCAGGTGCTTTAACATCGCTGATAAGGTGTTTAATGGAAAGACTATGAAATATTTTTTTCTAGTATCAGACTGGGATCTAAAAGGGTTGGAATCAGCATCAGGTCTGCTTTGCAGCTGCAAATATTGGCTCTGCTCTTTGAGCCCTGTAGCTTCTGACTGACTCCGGAGGGCTGTTAGCCTGTGCTCAGTCTCCACACCCTCTGCAGTGCAGAGCTTCCTCTGCAGCTCCCATCCCACCTCCTGCCCCTGTCCCACACCTCGTGTGAGGTCTCTTGTTGGTTTAATAGGAATAGGATTAGTCCCTAGAGGTAAGGAAAACTCCTGACAGTCTGTAAAGAAAAGGAAAAAGTAATAAGTGAACAGACAGTATGGATTTTGGTAAAAGTGGAAGAAAAAAAAAGGATATCCAAACCCCACATTGTATCTGTATTAATTAGAGAGTAGCAAAGGTGAAGATACATCTGCAATACATGTCATTACATATTTCCCCTACTGAGAGCCGGTGTGTTTGGACTTCATCTGTCACAGCAGTGTTCACTGGAGCAACGAATACCAAGCTGACTGGTGAAGCCTGGTTATTCAGTATCGCTAACTTTGTAATTTGTGCCACTAAGGCTATTACTGTACACTTCAGAGTCATGCTGTACAAGAGGGACTTTCTTTTCTTCCCTTTTCTTTTTCCCCTGGGATAATTCTTTTTTTATTTTTCAAATCAAGCAAAAGAAATTAATTCTGGCATACTTCTGGGAGTAAAATAATTGTACAAAGTCACTGGCAAACAACCTCTGCCCATACACGCATGCAGAAAGCAAGTTCTCACAATTATGGTTAATGCAAAATGAAGTCAGATTGTAGAGGCCTCCAGCGTGATTTCTAGGATGATAATGATGAGAAGAGGAGATTAGGCTTATCACAGACAAAGCTTGTAGTGCTGGGATTTTAGTAATTCAAAAACAGCTTCACTGCTACAATGCATTTAAACTACTTATCTGCAGCAAGACGTTCACAAATACTGTAGCTTTGCAAAGTGAGGCAAAGGAGGGCTTTTCTGCTCAATTTTATGCCCTGATACAGCAAAATGCTGAAGTACAGGCATAATTTCCAGCACGTGGAGCAGCTCCATGGGCTCCGCTGGGAAGCGCCATGTGCCTAGAGGTGCACAGGTGCTGCTCATTACCTGGGTGCTCAGGTGGTTTGGTTTTTTGGGTTTCTTTTGGAATGAGGCTTTATCTGAACCTCCTGCAGCTCTGTGCATCTGCCATGGGAAGGCCGGGAAGTCTCGGAGAAGAGCCTGGCAGGAGCTCAGAGCAACGCTCACCCCCTCTTTTGTTTAGCAAGGAACTGCAGTGCAAAGCCCAGAGCTGTTACGCCCTGGCAGAAGACAAAGTTGGTAGAAAGTGTTCAAGTGCTAGGCATGGTGTAGATCCAAAATTGCTTACACATCCCTATTCCTACCCTGTGTGGCACAGGTTGGAGATGGGGCCTGTCTCAGAAGAAATGGATCTGGGTGTGATTTCCTACACCCCAATGAGGTCCTGCCAGAGCGATGTGGTAGCCAGTGTTGGTCTGGCCACGGCAGACCCAGGGTCCGTTTTAGCTCTTGTCCTTTTCATCACTTTTCTTTTGCAGCTACATGTCAGGACCCTTGACCTCATAGTACCAAGTTCCTCGGCTCTGGTCATTGTGTCTGAAAACTTATGCCCCTTTGACTTGATCCCAACCAGGGTGTACCCTCACTGGCAGAGACAATCCTCTCTTCTGGATAACCTGAATAACACATGACAGCGGGATGTGAAGGCATACAGCCTCCAAGCAGCCATTGCATGAATTAGCCCAGCTGGAAAAGAGCCAGACTTCAGGAACAGCAGTGCTGAGTCAGACCAAGGGGTCACCTAGACCATATCCTGTCTCTGACCAGCCCGTAGCGGATGCTCAGCAAAAGAGCACAAGAGCAGGGCAAGTACAGTGATATTTCCTCCACTTCATCCTTCCAGTTTCTGGCAATCTGGAGTCTAGGGACTTCCTGAGCCAGGGCTGTATGTTCATCTCTGCAGTCTAGGAGCCTTTGATGGACTTTTCTTTCAAGAATTTTCTAATTGCTTTTTGAACCCATTTATACTTTTGGCCTCCATGACATCCTGCAGCAACGGGTGTCACAATGTGGTTATGCATTGGGTGTGTTTGCTTTAAACCTGACAATCATTTAAAGGCTCCCTAGTCCTTGCACTATGAGAGACACGCTTTTATCACATTCTCCAGGTCATTCCGGATTTCACATACCTCTCTCATCTGCTGTCCCAGTGGTCTCTTTTCCAGCTGAACAGTCCCAACCCACATGATACGTCTTTATTTTGAAGGTTTTCCATAGCTTTGATCATCCCTGTTGATGTCCTGTGAACTTTTCTTGTCCTACTTTTTCTCCTAGGCACAGCAAGCAGTCCTGCCTGCAGTGGTGAAGAGGGCACACACCATCAGTGTACACAGCAACACAGGGATGGGGACAGGCATCTTTTTGTTTTCACAGTTTCTTTCCTAATAGTTCCTGATGTTCAGTTTTTCTTTCTGAGTGCTTCTGAGTGCTGCTGGACCCTGAGCTATGTACTTAACAGCACTATCCACAGTGATTGCAGGGTGTCCTTCCTGAGTCGTAATAGCTAATGTAATGTATAGACATTGTTAGGGTGGGTTTTTTTCCCTGTAAGCATGAGTTTGCATTTGTTATCATGAAACTTTTATTTGCTATTTTATCATTTGATAATGTGAGATCACAGTCACTGCTGGAGTGAGATTTTCTGTGACTCTTCACAACCGGCGTTAGTTGTTCTACTGTTCACAGTTAGCATTAGCTTTTTACTAACCTGGGCAAGATTAATACAGGGCTAATGCTTAGAGGGTGGTATTGGACACAAGCCATCAAGCTTTGGGTTTTGTGGCTGTATGATGCTCTTCTCTGGACTGAAGATTTGTTGGACATCTCAAAAGGAGAGATGACATCAACAGACTCCCTCATTTCTTGAATTACAAACACCAATTCTTACCTCATCATCATACAGGGAGTACAGAGTTGAAATGCCTGATTAGTGAGATGAGTGTAATGCATACGCCTGGGGCTATTCCAGGCACTGGAACTAATCCAGGCTGTGGGGTACAGTGATGGGCCTGGAGCTATGCAGGCTGCAGATTGGATTCCAGGCTGAAATTAAGCTATTGATTTTCTTTATGAAGCTTTCAATATACGGGACACATGTTTGAAGGCACACCTCTTCTGATGCTGGTCTGTGACAGTGGCAAAAAATGTGCAGGTATAACCTTGAATCCCACAGGTTACTTGTCGGTTCTGTCTCATCCCATAAGCCGGGATCTTCTTTCCTCTATACAGTTTCACTCTGTAAATCCTAGGGGTGCTGTGGAGGGCCCATTGACCAACTGCTACATTGGGAAGTAGGGACACAGTGAGCTGGGATGATTTTTGAGGTTTACATTTGATTGTGATTGGCTGTTGCAGGGTGGGAAGAAGAAGTCGGCTTTCCTTGTGACAGATGCTGGGGAGGCAGAGCCAGGATAGGTCGTTTCCGATGGGAGCTCATGGTATGAAATAAATAAGGGGAAAGTGAGAGTGAAAGACACATTGTATAAGATGTACAACTGGCGGGATGCCAACATAAATATTCATTGAGTATGTTAATTAGCAACTATTGCTGTTACTCATTAACTAATTTATTCAACAAATAGCATTCAGGCCACTCTAGAACACTGCATACTGTTACTGCTAAAAGGGGTATCAGTTTCCCTGGCTGTCACCTGGAGACATTGATACTCCCCCATCTTTGCAAGTACTTTGATATGTGGAGATGAAAACTGCTGCAGGGGGCCGATGGAGCACAGTGTATCACTTATAGAGTAGGAGAAGTCAAATCTTATTCCCAGCAACATGCATAAGAGATTTAATTCATTAGTTCAACATCAATTGGAGAAGAATGGCAGGTCTATGACAAGACTTCTGTTTGAATGACAGCAATAGCATGTAGGTTGCAGAGAGTCTGCAAAGGGATGGATGGGCTCCTCTGTGATTGACTTTCCTTAAAAGAGAGGAATCAAAGGTAGAATAAAGTCAGCATGGGGGTTTCCACCAAATCTGGTAGGACCTGGCTGTCAAAACTACAGCTGACAGCAAAGTGTTGCAGAAGAGGTTGGCATTACTGAGTGACTGGATGATAAAACAGCAAATGGAATTCAGTGTTGGACAGTGCAATGTAATGCACTTCAAAGAAAAACAATCCAAATATTACATATGTAATGAGGGCTTCTAATATAGCTATTGCCCATCAGGAAAGGGAAATTAGAGCCACTGGGAACAGTCCTATGAAACTATCACACCAGTGCTCAGTGGAGGTCCAAAAGGCAAATAGGATGTTACTAATTATTGGAGAAAGAATACAGAAAAAATAGAAAATATTATTAAGCCATTACTTAAATTCAAGTACATTCAAATGGGTCTGGTCCCCCATCTCAGAAGCACAGAGCAGAACTAGACTAGATCTGTAACTGTGACAGAGTATGATAGCTATGGAGGAATAACTTCTATGCAAAGACTGAACAAGTAGACTGGAATCTTCTTTATGGAAAAAAGCAATGATGAAAGGCAACATCTGAGAAAAATGTTTTAAATCCCAAATGGCATAGAAAAGGTAAATAAAGACAGCTGTTCTTACAATAGAAGAACTGGGAGACATGCAAAGAAATGATCAATCAGCAAACTCAAACAAGAAGGAATACTGTTTCATACCACATCTAATGGATTTGTGGAACTCCTTGCCCAGAGTATTATGGAGTCCAAGAATGTAACTGGTTTCAGAAAAGGAATAGAAACATTCATGATGAAAAATTCCTTTGGTGTCTATTGAATGCAAAGGCTTAGGAAGTTGTTGATTGCTAAAACCTGGGAAGAGGCTATGCCCACAGGAGGATTACTGTATCGTGCCCTGCTTTGGACTCTCTCTACAAACCTGCTGCAGGTCGCTGTCAGAGACAGGGTCCTGGGGCACCTGGACTCATGGGTGACCTTGTATAAGAATTTCTATGTCAATGCTCTGCAGGGAGGTTTGAGATCCCTTTGAGGTCCCTTCCACTCATCTTCTTTAATTAGACGTTGGAGAAGAGCCAAAGGATGAAAAATCCTGATCTATCTATCTACCTACCTACCTATGTATCCAGATAATGTGTCTGTCTGTGTGTCATTTAGCAATGCCTTAAGCTTCACGGTGTATCTTACGGTACTTAAGACAAATGTACCTTGACATGCAATTGAGCCACCAGTGGTATGCTATCATATACAGCAGATGTGGATTGCACCACAGTACTAGCAGCTTGCCCAGATAAAGCAGTAGGCTGATCCTTATGGCGTGCTCCCACTGTCTCTGTAGTACAGCACTGTCTCTTTAGCAAGATACTCAGGCAGCAATGGCTATGCTAGTAAATTCAGGCATGGCAGTAGCATCCCCAGGTGCTGGGCTGTGACTGCCTGCACTAGCAGACAGTTAGAGCATCCCTGACATGAATTTGACCCATTTTAACTCTGTTCCTGGGCACAGCACTTAGACCAGTCCAGGGACCATTTCCAGTAAGTGATTACCATGTGAACACTTTTAACTAGACAGTTCGCTAGCACAGACACTGCCTTTTCCATGCCAACTGGCCGCAGCACCCAGGAACACTGCTGGGCATGTTTAATTTACCAGTGTACATGTAGCTTCTGTGTCTGGATCCAGTTACAGGATTAGGTCCACAAGGACAGGGGAGATGAATTTGTGAATCAAAGTGGTGCAGATTTGTTGCCTATGAACGACAATAGTTTTACATGAGGCTGAAGGAAGAGAGACTACCCAAAGAAAAACCCAAAGATTCTTATCTCAGTTGTAAGAAATGTGTGCATTTTGGAACTATATCACTGATGATAGTAGGATGCTCAGCTGGAAAGTAAAGGAGCTGTAACAGAGGCTCAAGGACTCTAAACCTCAAGGGCAACGGCCTGGAGGAAAATCCTAACAAAAAAAAGGAAATAAAGGAGCAAATGAAAACATAGCTGACATTTACACAGTACCTGAGACAATGACCACCTAGCAGAGCTTCTTAGAACTGGTGCATTTTAAATAAAGTGAAGCAGCAATTAACTAAAAAGACAATCCAAGTCCAGCCCCTACAACAAGTTGCAATATGTAAAGAAATATGTATGAAATTCTTTGATGGGGGTTTAAAGTATGAGATAGAAGTAGTGTTGAGAAAATAGTATTCTCTCTCCTATCTGGTCCATCATCACCAGTGACTGTAAGTCGGTCATGGTAACTGCCTAGCATTTGGTGCTGCTGGTTTTTAAGGTGGTTGAGACTGAGGGAGAAAATGTAAATGCATGCTGTTCCCAAAGTGTTGGTTGCATTTTTTTAAAGCATAAAAAGTATCAGTGAGCTGACATTACTCATGCTCAAGCTGACAAAAAGCACCGCATGAAAAGATAATAGCTGGCCCTCTTCCTGTATTAGCAGGTTGCAATAACAGAAACTTAGACTTTCAGAGGAGCGTGGAGCTTTTCTTCCTAATTTATACCATGCTCTAACTTTGAAGCTGGGTATATCTTCACCAAGCTTCATGCACAGAGCTGTCACGTTTTCTGGTGTGGGGCAATGGGGGCAGTGGGATGGATCCAGCATGCTGGTTCATATGGCAAAGAAGGCACTGTGTTTGATGGGGAAGAGCCAGGAGACCTGGGAGGACTCTGTGTAGCATTGGAGCAGGAGTGGAGGGGCAGAAGCTGGGTCAGCAATGCTCAGGCTTTGGCCTAAGAGATCCTCTGGGCTCCACTTCAAGAAAGCTCCCCCTTGCTTTCTTATTTTAATTTGCTCGCAAAATGTTTTCTTACACCACACAGGCCCTTTTTTATTATTATTATTTTTGGAAATATTTTCCAGGTTTATTTTGAATTTGGTGCAATGGTTCACACCTAGCAGGCCTCTTTCTAATACAATGAGGAGTCTTCTCTCTTTGGATAAAGTCCTCATGGGAGAAGAAGATTTTAAGTAGCCGGGGGGGGGGGGCGGGGAAGGGGTTGTTTTCTTTCAAAGAAGAGCAACATGTATCTACAAATCAAAAAGATTTCTGCAGCCTACGCTTAAAAACCCTGGAGAGTCCCTCGCAGCAAGGATATTACCTCAGGGAGAGTCCATCCCTCCCTCCTTCCAACCCCTACACACACTGGCTCTGGGTGCAGGTGAAGTTTACCTCTGCATTTGAATAGCTGCAAGCCCTGGCTCCAAACCCACCCAGCCTCCCTTGCTTCCTGTGGGAAACTGCCCCCCAGCTCAGCTCACCAGATGCAGTCATTGGCTTCCCCCACAGTGGAAAGAGGGATGCCAAAGCCCCCGGGCGAGGGAGCGTCTGGAGGGTGCCCATCATCCGAGCCCAGGCGCCCATCCATGATGTGGTCAATGTGGTGAAGTCTCACTACTGGGGCTGGAGGAAGAAGAGGTGAGTGGTTCACATCCTAGAGGTTTCCAGGGATATCACAAATCCTAGGGGATCCACGGAAAGTCAAGCCCATCCACAGGGGCTGGACACCCCACGCCTCCCTCCTGCTCCCCAGCAGGCAGCCTGGAGACAGCACAGGAGATGTAGTCGTGCTCCAGTCTTTTCTGGCTTTTGGGAGGTTGTCCTGGGGACGGAGCTGCTCGGTGACCCTGCCTTGGCCTGTCCAGCCTGGCATCCCATCGGGGCACCATCTGCAGACAGTGTCTTCACTAAGGTGCGGAAGGAAATAGTTGGGAACCAGGGGATCACATTTCCCTCTGTTCCCTTGGGAAGGTCCCTTCAGGTCATTACTTTTGTGGATGAATCCAGGCCACATAATTCTGTAACCATGTTTGTAACAGAGGTGAGGGAAGTGAATGCTTTTACCATCCTCCTGAGGGAGATGTATTTCAAATAATGGCAAATGCTGTAATTTCTAGATGATTTCTATCATTATTGTGTATCCTTCCTCTGTTACCGGAATAAAGCATATCCTTTAGTAGCACTGAATATAAAAAGCAGCCCCATTTTTGCTCAGAGCAAAGACAGTGAGGTGGTTGTCTGATTTGTCTAGGGTAATATATGAAGACTTTTTAATGCCCCACAAGGAACACCTCTTTAAAGCAGGCCTGTCAGCTTTGCATTTTAATCCATTAGGCTACAAAATACAGGAAACAGAACAGAAAAATGTCTCTTTCTAAGCTACAGTTGCTTAACCTGTTTCAGTATATACATATTTACCAGCAGACAAATAATGGGCTTGCTCACTAGCAAGGAGCTTGTTTTGTACCACTTTTATTTTCCTCACAGCTTTGTTGGGACCTGGTTGCCCATCAGCAATGCACTGGGGAGATATGTCATTTCATATGACTTAGCTACAAGGCACATCTTGGATTTCCAAATGCTTGCATGCACTGTTCCATTCACAGTATATGGTGTCCCACTCCTTTTTGAATAAGGACAAATATTTTTACATATGCAGGTCATCAGATAGCTCAAGCCAATTCTGTTTTGACTGGATACTGAAGGACCATACTCAGAAACCAGTCACATGGATTCCCCCTCCTGCCTCATTGTCCACGCTTCTTGACAATCAGTTGTCCTTCTTGGCTTTTTTTGCTTGGAGCAGCTGAGTAAAGCCACATGCTCTCTGGATAATCAAACAGCTGATCCTCGAAGCATGCATTGCCAGTCGTGACTCAGTAGATGTGGAGACACTGTCTCTAACTGGCCTTATGATATGCTCCTCGTGGCTATTGAATAGGCAATAGCACAAAGGGATGAGGAAAGACATTGAGGGCACATGCACAAACCAAAAGTATGGCATGGCAAAGGATATCTTTGTTTATGAGGGACGTGTAGCCTTCAGCCACATCTTCATTTGTTGCACCTGGATGTCGCATCCTTGAATACAGTAGGCCTGCACCTATGCATTTCACCCACAGATCCAGCTTTTCTACATCCTCTCTTTCAAATGCTTATCTTTTGCAGAGGAAACTTGCTGGAGATCCATTGCCCGGACTAAGGACAGAAAACATGCACAGAGACCCCATTCTTCCCTTTAATGAGATGCCATCTCCATTTAACTAGTTTCTGGCAGAATTTTCAAGCGTTGCAGATCTCACATTCCAATTACATCAGTCGGTATTTTGCTCTTTGGCAAAGGCCACCAACTTCAGCAGCTTGCTGCATTCACTAACAGTAGCAGAGATTACCTACGAAACAGGGCGGCAGGCCTAAATAAGCAAGTTACACGCAAGGAGCCAGATCCTTGGCCCAGCTGGGGCTGCTTTGCCCAGCTCCGGCAGCACAAAGCTGTCACCAAGCCAGCCCAAACAGCTGTTGGAGGATTCCCTTGGCGCAAAAGAATTCCTGAATGGCAAAGAGCCACTAAAGCAACTCCTACACAATCTCACTCCCCAGAAATCCCTGACAGCTGGGACGGCACAATGGGGCCAGAAGCACCTGTTACCATTCAGAGCAGCCTAAAGGCTGCTCTATAGGGCAATGAATGGCAAAACGAGCACCCAGCATCTTTGGGAGTGCACAGAGGCCTGCCTTTATCACCTCGCATCCACAGCCGGAGGTGCACCGTGGGAATATTTTTTTGAGGCATTGCTATGGTAGAGTCAGAAACTCAAGGCACTCCATACGCGCCTGTGCTTTCTGACATTTGTATTTGAGGAGACTTGAGTGAGGGAAGAAAGAAGTCTGAACTCCTGCAAGGGGAAGGAGCCTGGAAGCAGAACCAGGCTTCACAGCTTGACACCTCTCAGTATGGACCCACTGGAAACCTCAGATGTGAGCCTTCTTCCAGAAATTTGGAGCCATCTATTCTGAAAGTGAATATTGTAGCTTGGCACCTTATTTAGTCTGGCGTTTCAGGTAAACCACATGGTTTTCTCTCAACTTGCAATCCCAGGTAGGCCTACCAGAACATTTCCCTTCATCTTGCTTGCCCCTGTGGTTAGCTGGCCTTTGCCAATCCCTTGTTGTCGCTGACCCCAAAGAGTCATCTCACTCCCAGCTCTCCTCTCAGTCTAATACAAAACTCCCTTTTTATTCACTGCCTATCTGCCACAAGGTTCCTCGCTGATGCTCTGAGGCATTCTGCTCTACTCAGATTTTGGGTCTGACATTGTCTGAACTTCATTAATCCTTTGGCACATGGGAACTGATGAGTCCCTTAGAAAGACAGAGATACCCCAGGAGAGGCTGCTATATGTACTTATTCCTCCAAATGGCCATAAAATGCTCTGTGTTGTGGTATGCTTCTAGAGAAGGTGTAAAGCAGAATGAAGCCCCTGATTATGCTCAGGTTTGGGAGCTAATGTTTAGGCCAATTTATCTTTTTTTCCCAGGATCAAGTTATGTCTGAATTTCTAAAATAAAATCTGTATAAATGGTGCACCGTTGAAAACAAAGGGATCACTTGTTACTTTTATTTCATCATATACACACTGAATTCCAAATAAATAAATAAAAAATTTCCAACTCGGTTAATAATCCTCTCCTAGTGCTCATCATGGGATTCATCCCCAGCCCTAGACAGACTTCACTCAAATGACAGTATCAGCATCAAGATTTCATGCAGCATCTGAATGGAGCATTGTCTCTGTGCTGTGCTCTTAACACGCTCTTGCTCTTATTAATTGGGTACTTAATAAGAATTTGCGAGGAATTCACCTTTCATATACTGCCAATGTGAAAGGGATTAATATTGAAGAGATCTAACAAAGGACACAAAGAAAGCCCTGACCCGGAGACCTCCTAATCAAGGATTTAGACAATACACAACAGGTGAATACCCCGGTAGGATAAATGGAGACAGGAAGGAGGAATGGAAGACAAGAGCATTTGCCTAAGCTAATAATCACAGTGATCTCAAGAGTCACAGGTGGTCACTAGCTGAACCCATGATTCAACAGCCAAAAAAGTTTAGTCCAAAAGATTACAAGATGAATGTGCTCTATGTGAGCACGATTCAAAGCATTTTAAAGCCACTGGAAAGACTCCCATTAATGAGGCCTGAGGAGCTGAAATATTTACCTCTTGGTTTTAATCATTATTGGATGCAAAATTTGTGGATGCAATAAAAACAGTGGTTTTATGGCATGTTCTAATCCCTCATTAACTATTTTGACCAAATATCTCTGTGTTCCTCAGGTGATAAATTACCTGTCTCTTTCCCTCTGAACCATGTGGGCTAATGCCCTTCTGGACTCCACTTTTACTAGCAATCCCTTCTGACACCAACAAGCCCCAGGCATCAACTACTTTTCATCTCAAGCCATATTGCTTCCTGACGTATTAACTGAACTCAAAGCAATGGTTTTCAACCTGTACCTAGTTTTGAAGATTGGTACTTTTTGAACTGAAGTTCGGTGGTGTGCTTAAAAATTTGTGTAACCCTTCCAAGCACAAGAGCTGGTCTAATAAAAGCTATTCCCTTTCCCTACAAATTTTGACCTTCCTAACTATTAATTGGATGTTCAGAAATTGCAGATTTTCTCCTTTTCTGGAAAACGTGTTCCAAATGCAAAGCAAGCCTAGCATTTTAACTCATCAAGTCAATGTTTTTCCATTCCAGGTCAGAAGAGAGTCAATCAGAATAATGCAGCTGGGATCAGGTAACCATGCAATCAGGGAGAGATCACAAAAGGTGGGGGAGGACAAACAATATTCTGTTTAAGAAGAAAAAAATGACTCTACGTTGCTGATGAAAAACCACTCATTTCAACAAGAATATGTCACCAAGATGTTGCAAGATGAGGTAAGAAATAGTTGTGGCCAGCAGACCTCTAGTTTTGCAGGCAAAGAAGAGTTTGCAAGCATCAGTCTTTGTTTTGGACAGGTCATATACTCCCTCAATATATGCCAGAGGGGCATTGCTGCCACAGAATAAAACTCTGAAAAGAAAGTCCTCAACAATTTAGTATAATACCGTAGCATATAGATATGGCAAAAGTAACCAACAGAAGTAACCAAATGCAAAGCCAGTGGAAACAGTACAGCTCACGTCTGCACTGCAAAGAGTTGCTGGTGTAGCCGCATCAGGCAGTGCATAGAGACGTCCCTTCCTCACGCAGGTCTTACAAACAGAAACCCTGGCTTTGCTTTTCTGGGATAACACATTTGCCCCTGGGCTGAGGGTGGAGGTGAAACAAGTCGCACCGCCAAAAGCGCAGTTTTCCTGATATACGCTACATTCACAATAAGGCGTTTTGCTGGTGGAGAATACTGTTAAAGCTTTATTGGCAGAGTAGAGGGATGTGGACCTGATCTGAGAGAAGCTGGCAGGTTTGCATACAGTGTATTATCCCTTTCCAACCTTCTCTTCTGAATAAAAAATGGTGTGGAATCTAATTTCCTCTCTGAATAAAACATGAATATAGATAAGACAAAGTAAGGACCCAAAGACCACAGCAGCATACTTTCTTGTGCTTCTTACTATTCAACATCATGGCAGCTCACATATAGAGCAGCTCTAGAAACCATCTGTCCTTGAGCGGCTCTTTATTCAAATGAAATCAACTGTGAAGTAATCATGGTTCTCATTTTTATTATCTCTCCTTACAGTGAACTTGATTAAAATCCAGCGCACGGTATGCAAACAGGCTGTTGTAAATTTGTACTCTGACAAAAGGGGAAAGAAAGTGATCTGCCCACGTGCCTAGAACTTTGTCATTATACATGGGGACAAAAAAAGGAAGGGGCATACTGGGTTGCATAAACAAGTTTGTCCGGACACAAACTGTCCTAGCCCTATACAAAGGCCACGTCTGCTGCGTGACACCATCAGAGGGGCCGAGGAGAAGCTAATTATACTAGCACGTATAAAAGGCTTGGGCATGTTCTGAATAAACTAGATAGCCTGGCTTCAGCAGCACGTGCTTTAAAGTCTTTTGCCCAGGAGGATGATCCGAGCTTCTGAGGAATGAACTCAAAACAGACGTGATTCTCCTTTCACTTCTGGCGGTGTAAATGGGGAGTGATTCCATTGTATGGCTGGTATGAATGAGACTGGGAAACAGTCCCAATCAGTCAATCATTCCCTGCTTTGTCTATTCATTAAACCCCTCTTCTCCTCTGCACAGATGGCCAATGTACTATTGTACTCTAAGAACTGGCCAAGTTAAAAAAACAACAAAAAGGAATATGCCTGACAAGTCAGCAATAAATGTTTGTTTTTCAAAAAAAGGGGCGTATTAGCCTGCTTGTACAGATAAGGCTTAAGCTATACATATACACATATATGTAAGTAGATACAGATATATATACATAGATATGCAGAATATATATAACATACATACACAAAGACATATGTGTGTATGTGTATATATATATATATCTTGCTCCAACACCTACAGATTTCCCAGCACAAGGCAAAAGGTGTGATTTTTTAAAATCATGGTAGCTAGTGCAGTGTTAACAAACCTATCTTTGTGCCTTGGAGAAAGCACAGCCAGCGAGAGAGACTGCAAGCGACATGAATTTGGTAGAGCCACATTTTGCAGCCATGCCACCTAAAAACAGGAGCATGTCCAGGAGTACAGCCATGAAATATGTGGGCTGTGCCGCAGCTCCTGGGACTGCCGGCTACAGGCAGCAAGCGCTGGACTGGAAAGGTGGAGGATGGAGAAGAATAAAGGGACAGGAAGGCAGGGGATGCCATGTAATTCCTGCCAGTCTCCTGGGGTATAACCAGAGAAGAGATGGTGTCTGTCACCCAGCAGTCCCCAGCCAGTCTGTGTGACCCATGAGACAGGGTCTGTGGAAGACTGGGCATTAAACCCAGCTCTCCTTAGCCCTAGAATGCTCAAGTATCAAATCTCTGTACCTTCTTCTAGCAAAATCCTATAGAATAATTACCTGGGATTAATACTTACACAGGTCTCATGTCACCCCAATGTCTAACGAATTATACCAAGGATGACTTTTCCACATTTCCCTGGGACATGCTACAAAATTCAACCCCTGCCGAAATCTTAGAGCTCTGGCTAGTCACAGGGACCCAGAACACATTTGGCAGTTATAACATTCACACTGTGTGCACTCATATTTGCCAAAGTGTTTTACAGTATTCCCATCATAGCATGCTGCCGAAAGGGTGATCTGAGTCACCCTCTGAGTGCTATAGTCTGAGAAAATGCACCCATCATCTGCACCCAGCCAGTGGCTTGTTATTAGTTGGCAAGCAGAAATTCATAGACAAACTTCTTGGACAGCTCGAGTCATGACAACACTGTGCACAAGCCCACGTGCGGATGGATGATACCTAGGCTGTTCAGGAGGCACTCGCCAAATAGATGGATCTGAGTTTTTTAAAGCACTGTCTGGGGCAAAACTTGCTTGTGATAAGAAAGACTAGGGTTGTTGCTCAAGTAAACCTCTCAGGTCAACTGTGTTTTGTGCTGATCCCTGCTCAGGTCTGCCCTGGGTAGCTCCGAGGAACAGCCACTCTCCCTGTAATGTCCTCAACTCAGTTAATCTGCCACTGCCTGGACTGAGGGTGTCTGTAAGGTCTGGACATGGACATGTCTTCCCAACCTGCATGCTTCTTGC
This sequence comes from Balaeniceps rex, assembly GCA_013401315.1. Lineage (NCBI taxonomy): Eukaryota > Metazoa > Chordata > Aves > Pelecaniformes > Balaenicipitidae > Balaeniceps > Balaeniceps rex. The sequence continues at coordinate 66,571 of VYZW01028584.1, forward strand.
CTTGGCACCGAAGGACTGATAGTCACAAGAACTAGGCACAAGTCATACGTCAGTTAAGATGCTGTTTCTCATCTCATACTGAAAAGACCATGTTTTTAAAGATTTGGAGTCTGTGTAGGTGTCAAAAGGGTGTTCTCCATCAGCTGTTTCTTTGCAGAAAACATGTACTGAACCTGGTGCATCACTGAAACAGCTATGCATGTAATAGATGTACACAGGGAATGGAGTAGTTTATGCTGCCTAACTGGCCTCTGCTCTTCATGCAGGGCACCTGGTACAGGTGACCCTACCTAAATCATGAGCTGCAAGTTATGGGGAACTTTCCTCCCTCCCTGCAGGGCCCTTGATGCCCTGTAGACATAATTCACTGAGGATGGATTTCAGAGCCTTATTGTACTCAGAGAAATATCAGGCCTGATAAAGACTGGACAGCCTCATGTTAACTAATGAGTTTTCAAGCCATTTTGTTCTGGAAATTTTGAAATACTCTTTGTGAAAAATAAGCATAGGGAGTGTTGCTTACAGATAACAGGATGTTCGTGGTAGCTCTGGTATACGTCATTGTTTCCTGAGCAAATAAAATGTTGCTATAGTTCTTCAATGAGGAAAATGATGCCAATACAGAGAAAAGAAGGGAAAATCCGAGAGAGCATGGGGCACCTCTGAGTATACAGGATGCAGCTGCAAGAAAAAAAATGTCTGTTTTGTCTGCGATAGGTAGGAACTCAAATATGCAGCATCCAAGAAATAAAGGGTTTTACCCAGGCAATAAACAGAAGACGGTGATTACTTCGGAGCTGCATACAAATGCTGAGATTCCTTGGCGATTATTTCACACCTTTTCCTGAGGCATGCTCTGCTGGTACATAAAAACAGTATCTTCCCGTGTCCCATCAGGATTTATGTTTTTGTTAGTCACTTGAGGTGGGGCTGTGGGCAGGGTCAAGCAATTCACCTAGAGGTGAAAATGTGGGAGCAGCTCTCCCTCCCGCTTCTTTTCTGGGAGTTTCATTTGCTGCGTTTTTAATAATGAAAACCAAACCAAAACAAGAATGCAGCATCTGAAATGTTTAGAAAACACAGGGCCCCACTTAGATGAAAGCAAACTGTGCTCCCTCATCAGGTGGATGGAAGTCTGCACCCTCCTTTGTTTATCTACTCCCTGCTAACCTCAATTCACCTTCATGGCATCCAGGGAATCTTTGCTACAGGGCTCATGTATCAAAGGCTTCAGTTTCTGAGTGTCTCATTGCCCCATGCTTCATCAGATTAGGTTGTTGCACATCCTTCCATTGATCCGGTGGGCTTTGGATGTGGGTCCTTTGTGCCTTTTCCAACCAGCACGTTGTGACTTTTCTCAGAATTGCTACCTTATTTTGGACATGTACAGTCCACCTCTCAAATAACCTTGGGTTCTTTAAAAATACCAGCACTTGGAAACAAGTCCCAAGAGGCCCCCTTCACGCCCCAACAAGATAACTTCACCCTTAGTTAATCCACACAGAGTGAGAGGGAGCAGAAGAGGAGTACTGAGCTGCGTGGAGCTGGAGACAGTCAGGAATCAGAGGAAAGGAGGCTTTGGGGTTCCCCTCAGACTTTAAACAAATAACTCATTCTGCTGCTGAATGGCAGGGACTTTTTAACAAATAATCTAGAGGGTAATCTCAGGGCAAAAATATAGGAGGTTAGGATTTGCCCAAGCTACAGACCAGCCCTGACACGGTCAGACAGCTCTCTGAATGCAGGATATACACAGCTGCCACACAGCGCTTGGGAGATGTCTTCATGTTGAACAGTTGAAGAAATAAGACATTTCTAAAAAAACAAGGGAAAAAACCTGGCTTCTTGCTTTAAGTATATGTAATCTGGATGCATTTCTTGCTTGTGTAAAAGAGTGACTCACAGAGCTGGGACAAGGTAAGCATAGATCTAGGAAGCTCTTTGAAGGCCATCACTGCTAGCAAAGAACCAAAGAATTTTGTTACTTCTGACACCACCATTTCCAGTGAACTGAACAGCAGTTTTACGGCCTGTGAAAACCAGAGTATCTCAAGGAAATTAAACACAAACCTGTAAATTAAAATTACTTTTGAAATCCAACTTGTAGAATTTACCTTTACTCTGTATTTTATTTCAAAACAAACTCAATGCTCCTTTTGCTTCAGGCTGTATGTCTCCTTAATACACATTTTAAGGCTTAATCTCACATTCTTCATTTTCTTGAGTAATTATATGGATAGAGTCACCATCTCTCCATAGTTTAGCACTGCAGTAATTATGATTATTTACAAGATGACCTGACATGAAAAAAGCAGACCTGCTTACATGCCCCAAACCTTATCTTTGTTTTTACAGCCTTATCAGTTGGCTTAATAAAAAGATACTATCTTACCTTCCAAACAACTGCCTTGTTTATATCGTTAGATCATCATGACTTTAGCAACTCTCACATCTTGTCTTCACCTTTGGAAAGAGAGACATTACTCATGTTGCTGCCTATAGCTCCTGTACTAAAGCATTATAACTGTATGTCACTCTAGCTATACAAGTAACTAATTTGAGCAGCTTTAGAGAGAATCATGGAACAACTTACGCTGGAAGGGACCTCTCAGGGTCACCTGGTCCAACGCCCACTCACAGCAGACCCAACTTCAAAGTCAGATGCAACTTCAAAGTTAGATCAGGTTGCTCAGGGTCATATCCAGCTGAGTCTGGAGTATCTCCAAGGATGGAGACTCCACAACAGTCAATGATCTGAAGCACTCATTGCTCACTTGAAGCTGTGTGATACTTAAATACAACCCACCATGCAGCTATTTAGCAGTGACATAATGAGAGTTCATGTACTGGGCAATAGAGTGCTAGTTCTTGGTCCTTCGGAGATGTAGCTGTTGCACATGCATTCCTTCTTGTTCCTTGTGAAAAAACAATTACCCTCAGCACTGGAGTGACTAGTAAGGGCAATGTGAGTTGCTGGTACTTTCATCTTCATCTTCGTTTCTCTTGGTTTCAGGAAATATTTCCTGCCAGTTTGTCTTAGCATTTATCATATTTCGATATTCTTTTTACTCAGAAAAAAAAGAAACCCCAAAAGTCCCAATAAAACCTCAAACACTGGAGCTATAATTAAAAAACCTTATAAACTTCAAAATGAACCTAAGGCAAAATCACAGAGAAAAAAAAACTCATGTGCTTAATCCAAAGACTGTTTGCCTGCCTTTGCTTGCCTCCAATTTTACCTGATCTTCATTGACCTGAAGAGAGTTTTCAGCTATTTCACTGGCATGCTGCACATTTGTATTTAGAGCGTTATCTGAGGTCCTGTGGGTTCAGAGCTTTTTTCAGTCATCCACAATAACTTTGTTTTGGTTTGAGACATCACTAGGACATTACTTGTGGACACTGTAGTATAAAGTGAGTGGATAAGAAGCAGAAATGGTGGAAGTGATCAGGAGCAGCACTGCAGAGAGATGATTTTTGCCAGGGGAAAGAGTTTACGCATGATTTATAGGGGGAAAAGTGTGAAGCATTCAAGGGTGTGTCCTGTCCTAGAAGATCACTATTAAAGCAAATCCATATTTGTAAGTGGAAGCAATCAGATACACAAAAGAGCACAGATTGCTCTTTCTAGCATTAGTACCATTAATAGTTAAGTGAAAGCATATGTATTGTTTGTAATGCTTGCCAGTATTTCAGTGTATTGATTTAGGTCTGTATAATATACTTCAGGAATAAAAAATCCAAAAAGTTTGCATCAAGTCAGGGTAAGAAATCTTTTGACAACATTTCTGATAGATTGTTGATTTCACCTAAATTAGTTTGGATTTTGCTGCAACAATTCTTCTGCTAAAACATTCCAGGTTTTCAGACAGCAGCCCATATTTTCAAATAAAGGATTGACATTTTCCACTGAACATTGTGTTAAAAGCAATTTCTTTTCCACTTTTGTCACATATTTCCAAAAAAATATTACCAGTTTTCTGCTGACTTCTATTTGGCCCTGTCTTTGTGAGAACCAAAGCCCATTTTAAGGGATTTGGATAAGCGTCTAATACACTTGCAATTGCTTTACTCCCACTCAGCTGTCTTAATTCCTAGTCCAGATCTCTGGCCCTTCCTGATGAGTTGACTGTAACATGACTCATCTCCTTCTTGACCTACCCAGCTGTTCTTATTTCATTTCCCTTTGGTGGGTCAAAGACAATCAGATCATTTATTTCAACCTTTCCAAAATGAAGGAAAATTAAAATATTTAAAGGGCAACATATCATGACCAATGACACGATTACATAGTCTCATACACAGATTTGTTGACCTGGATTTTGAGTAGGACTCAGTTATTTGATATTGATTGATAACATTTGTAGGTATCTGGATTAAGACAATACCAGAATAATCATGACTATCTTGCTGATTTTGTAAGGTTGAGGAAAAATTTCCTCTGTGTAGCGTTACACTATGGCTCAGACTAATACAGCGACTTTTCATCTTCCTTTGAAAGACTAATTAGCAGCCACATCTAAAAACAAGTAGCTGGCCCTACTGAGCCAAAGGTCTAGCTTTTTATTGCAGTTCCTTTATATATCGCTACAGAAATATCAATATTGCTTAAGGCCAGCCATTCAGGTTTCTGTCTACCTGCAGATTCTTTTCATGTTCTCTTTTTGCCAGGTCTCTTGGAGGAATTTATTATGGTAGGCATCACCCTTGTCTTGGGTAAAACATAACAGAGTAAAGATAACAGGATGGGAGAGTTAAGCTGGGCAGGAAAGAAGGATTAATGAGGGGACTGGAAACAGACTGGAAAGAGGAGATGATTTGTTTCAATAGATTGGCCAAGGCAGGCAAAGGTTTTTTTGTTTTTTCTGTGGCTCAGTGTCAAAAACTCCATTATCAACGAGCAGACAGGAGAAGAAACAATTTGCAAAACATGAACATCTCAGCTTTATGTGTCTGGCGTAGATCTTCCTGAATTTTTTTCATCTATTTTCCTCTTCGATAATAAAAAAACAACCTAATGAAAGAGAAGTAGCCCGGGACAACAAGATTGGTGTGATGTCCTTTCTTTGAAAGCAGAAAACTCTGCTTACTTGTTCTAGCACTTAAAAAGGGAAAAGAAAGAAAAAAAAAAAGAAAAGACAGACCTTTCTCATATGTGAAGTCAAGTAGGAGGCCAGCTCTTGCTTGCCTTACTGTCATGAATAAGCCAGCTGAACTTGCATATTTGGTGTGAACTTAAAGTGAGTGAAGCTCTGGAATGTATTCCTGGTTTGCAAAGGGAAGTCAGTCCCCAGAAGAAGCTTCACTTGGATCCAGGTGCCCTTCATGTGTAAATACAGATGCAAAAGCAGTGGTAAGCAAGCCTCTTCTATTGTGTAAATTAGCTAGTTCTAAGGTGGGGTTTTAAGGGGAACTTTGTCCTGCAGCGGATAAAAGCGAGTGAGCTCTTCAGTACAAAAAAAAGAGTCAAGGAAAGAATGTGCAGCTAATCCAGATGAAAGACCTACAGGCAGTCTTTAAAAACATGTTAGTACAACTGCCTGGGAAGTTTTCAAATGGATGCCACATCTTGAACATCTTTCACAGTTTATATCTGCCTTCTGTATGGAAATGAGAGAAGGGAAATGCTGATAGGAGGGTTGAGAGGAATAAGTTGGATATTTGGAAATGCAGTTGTTGTTCTCTGGTGTTCTCCCTCCACCTCCTTAAGCCCCCCACAACAGTTTCTCATTTTTACAGAGATGAATCTGTGCCCTGCCAATTGTGTACCTCTAAAGGGCAGGACTAGTGACAGATCTGCAGTCCTAGATCTCTTTTGAGATGTGAGTTCTCAGCATCAAGGTCAAAAGCAGGGGTCATGATCCCTCGCCTGCCTATCTTTCACAGTGCTCCTGGCTACATGTACTTCTTTTTAGACATGGCAGATGGTAAAATACTAAAAGTACAAAGGATTACCCAATCCTATTCAATAGCTGAACTATTTGTGTATTATTGTTATTTTGGAGCGGGGGCGGCCTTGTGACACCCTCACTATGTCTTTCACTTTAAGCTGCCCTTAGATATGTGAGTTTGGAAGGCTAATGGGAAAAATACTGTTGTTTGCCCTGTTTCAAAAGGCTGCAAAGCATCCCCCAATGCCTTTTCTGCAGATTTTAACATAAACAAAATCTATGACTGTTTACCACAAGGGCTATAGTATTGCTAGTTTGAAATGAGCTGTGAGTGTCCAGATCATTACTAACAATGTATCAGCCCATGTTTTCTTTAGTCCAAAACTCTGAAGTCTGAATGAGGTCCTAAAACTTTACTTGAGACTAAAACTTTAGTGGAGATCTTCATGAGCTAGAATTGTTCCAAAAACTGCTGTGTGGCTTTGCTGTTGTACATCATGTGTGAGCAGAGGGGACTAGAAAGTGAAAGAACAAGGCTGGCTGTCTCATTCTGTTAGAGTGCTGATAATATTTTTTTCGTATTTTAAGATTTCTCAGTGATACTTGAACATAGAGTTTATTGCTGAACTCTGAATCTGAGAACAAAAAAGTTTTTTGAATCAAACCAGAAAATGCCTTTACTAATTTCATGTTTTTTCTAGAAGCCTTTGACAAGTACTGCAGGAGGATATAAACTGAACTGCTACTGTGTTGATATCAGTTATGATTGGAGTATGGTTCTGAAATTTCTAAATCTTTCCAAGCCACTCGCAAATGTCAAAATATTCTCTATTTTCTTCAGAACCGCAAAGGCTCTGATGGAGGTGTGTGCACATGAGAACATGCTGCCAGGCTATAGCTTGCCCTCCATGGCAAGAGAAGGCCACAATTTATCCTGTCATTGCAAGAAAAGGAAAAGACAGGGGGACAAGGAGTTGGACTCCCATTTTATAGAGTTGCAGCCATGCTGCTTGCAGGCTTTTGTGCCTTCAGGAGGAAGAGGACATATTCTGGTATCACTCTCAGCAGAAAAATGAGAGCAATGTCTCAGCAGCCAGGCAAAGAGGTACAACTGCTGCTGGGGCAAACAGTGCAACTGCATCAGGCACCAGCCACAAGGATGGGGTGGAAGGCAGAGATGAGAACCAGCAAGGGGCTGAAGCAGGGGCTGCTAGCCCCAAGGCCTTGGCCACCCCTCTACCCTTCCCTGGTCAGGCGAGGGTGCACTGCACTCCCAAGGAAAGATGGGCACAACCTCGCGTAGGAAGCTACCAGCTCACAGGTGTTTTGTGGAAGTCGCAGAGCTGACGGCAATGTTGGAGCGAAACACACGGTTGGATTATCTCACTGACAAAGATACGGCTTTGGCAGCTGGTGCAAAGGGAGGGAGCATTTGGGAATACCCACAGCCAAGCCCTATTCTCACAGACACCAGGCTAAATCTGAAATGACTCCATAGCTGAGTGAAGGTTTGACACCATTTATAACCCTTTGGTCCCTGTTAGCAATCACCTAGTGTGACGATGTATTTTGAGCAATATCCAGTACCTAGACACAGGCAAATCTGGGGGTTTTGCTTCTTTTTTCCTCCTCATGAACAGAAAGCTTTTGACTGTCATTAATAAGGATATGAAATGACAGTAACAGCAGCAGAGTGAAAGGTGGCAATTTCTGGGGCAATGGAAATGTCACCAGGAGTATATTGTTTTGTGGATAGTTGTTCCATAATATAGACCACACAAAAGGCTCTGGGGATACCTTCAGCTGCCAAATTATGTTTGGTGTTAGTAGAAAGCCACAGCAAATCTAAGACGATAATTTCGTGCTCGTGCAACATTTTGAAAGCTCTCACCTGAGCAATCAAAAATTTACTTCTGAATACCCACAAAATTATGCAACACGGGTGTTTTTTAGCATGCAAATCTAGGCACATTCAGCTGAATGCTGTGGTGCTCAATCTTAGGGGCATGAACAGTGATTGTTCTGTTAAAGTCAACAGAAGATACTGAAGCTCTGGCCCCATCCTACAACCTCTTGGAAGTTTTGTCTCCATCACACAGACTGTGAGAGAACTGAATCCCCTCAGACCAATGTTTTTCAAACCATATTCTTATCCATGTGATAGTCTAAGGACACATTGACTGAATGGAAACCACGTATTCCCACACACGCTAAACTTCTAGAAGGTAAAAATAAAGTATCATTTCTTTTTGCAACCCAAACCAGAATCAGACCCAATGTATTTAAATAACCCTGGCTTTAACTTAAAGGTCAAAGGAAAATGAGTAATGAACTAATTCTTAAACAATGCAAAATTCTGAAATGTTTCTGGTGTGCAATGTATGTGGCTGTTATCCTCCTTGTGCCATTAAGGTTCATAAATACAATGTAAAGGAAATGTCCTTTCATCTAATATTAACAATCAGAATCTGAAAAAAAGACCATTGACCTTAACATGAACAGAATTCAAATGAGTAATAATTTCCTCCTATTTTAAAAAAGCTTTCAATAAATTTATTGTTTTTAGTTTTCATAGGGCTTGGCTGGTGTGCTGGGAACACTGCTATTTGCTTATCAAGCTTCTGCCCATACATATTCTGAGTTAATGAAAAGCACTCTAGCCTGGTGCTGGCTGTGATAGGGCTGTGCTCATACATGCACTGTTGAAGGGTGGGTGGAATATTCTGTATTTTCTCATGCACTATATTTCATTGTGGATTTTTTCTGTGTGGGTGAGGGGGGAAGTGGATTACAAAATTAGGACTTTATTTTAGTTGCAATGTAATTGCTTCAGCCTCCTTTAGATGTTTTGAATAACTTTAGAAGTAACAATGCACAAAAGCACAGGAAGCAATATGAGAAGCAAGCCCTTACCCAGCCTAGTTAAAATACTTTGGCCACAGTTTACAGAGTTGGATGCACAACATTAGGCACCAAGACTTCGTACTTGGATCCCTAGAGAGGCTCCTTCCACACCCACAGGTCCCATTGCCTAAGTTCTGGCACCAGTTGCGTGAGGATAAACACAGAGGACTGAACATGTAGAAAAAAGCATTACATAGGATCAGTTTCTGCCATACATGTCTGGCATAGTCTCATGTACTGTTGTGTCTGGGTCTGGCCATGCTGCTGCTTGGGTTGTCCCCTGGTCTGGTCCTGGCTGGCAGCACCTATGATCTGGAGTGGTTCTACAGGTGAGCAGGAGATACCCACATAAATGATTGTGACCTTAGCTCACAAGCGTGCCTCAACCAAACCAGAATTTTTCCCATAGCGAGAGGAAAGCAGGGCCTCTAATTTATCTCTTTCCTTCTAGGAAATGATTTCAAGGGCAGAAATTGCATATCCTTGGGCACAAAACAAATCTAGCTCTGTTCTTTCCGGTGCTGTGGGCAAGTCACTGCCTATCCCAGGGACAGAGTTTTGTTCTGGTTTAACCTCATTAATTTAGTCACTGGAGTGCTCTGGAGAAGCTCTGCATAACCGGCGAATTTGGGTTATTTTCATGAAATTGCTGCATCACTGAATGTTGCAGTTGAGCCTGTTGCAGCCTGGAAGTATCCTTGAGACACTTTCACTCTTCCTGCCCATATCTGTGAAATGCTACACAGCAAGGAAAATAAGGTGTTATTCTGTGCTCTGCTTGAACGCCAGAGTTTCAGAGGATGAATCTCGCCTGGGATCTGAAACTCTGCGGTCTGAAGAGAAAGGGAGAATCCTCAGATGGGGAAACAAAGAAACCAGGATGTTCTCACCTTAAAAAATGTAAAGAGGGGGAGGAAACTGGGGCAGAAGAGAGAAACAGGAGAACAAGCTTTTATAGGAAAAGAGCTATTTTCACAACTGAGGATCAGAGAACCTGGCTGCATAGGATGGAGAAAGTGAGATCTCCTGATCCACGGGAGAAGCCATGAGCTGCAGTGAGGGCCATCTTGGGATCACGGACCAAAACCTATAGAAGGCTCAAGAGTGGTGAACTTTGGCACGGAGCTCCATACTGCTCTTTCACCATTTTGCCTCGAAGTGTGTTTCTTGCACTGGTGAAAGTGAAGGATGACTACATTTAGCACCCTTTGTAAAGTCTGTAGTATTCTGCACTTTGGCACTTCTCTAAAGGAGTAAGCTATAACCTACAGCGCCTGAAAAGCTGGAGGTAGGGAAGAGTTTGATCAAGCAACTGGACTTGATAAGGCTGCCCGCACAAGGAACAGGACAGCTGAACTGCGAGGGCCCATTTCTAGGAAGGAGAGATGATCAAAATGTGTAAAGTATGGAAGAAGCACCTAGTAAAGGAATAGCTTGGGAATGATCCAGGAATGCCTCCAGGAATATGGAGGCACTTGAATTTAACAATTTGGAACCCCAAAATGGCAGCCTGTTCCATGGGGAGCTGTGAGAGTTTTATGAATCTTGTTTGGTGTAATTGTGATGAACTCAGTGCTTTCCACCCATAACTCTAACATGCAAGTCAGCTTGTGCAAAGGCTAGGTTTCACACATGAGGAAGACCAAGCTAAACCCAGATGTATTTATTTGTGCTGTAGCGGCACCTAAGGGCAGCCAAGAGCCTGAGTCAGTCTGTGATAGGTACCAGCACTTACCTAAAGAAAAAAATCCCTTGCTACTAAGGCAAGTACATGGAGGATAAAACAAAGATGTGGGGACAAGTGGTGGCTGAGCTGAGCAAGGTGACACATGCGAAGTGGAAATGTATATTTATTTGCTTACTTTAGGAATTAGGGTTTTTTCTGCCTTGCACTTTTGCACTCATATTCCTGCCCAAAGCTGTCCATGGGTACCAGGCTACTTTGGTTTGTTTTGCAGACTATGAATTGGATGTTGCTTGGGAACTATCACAGAAGAGAATCATTTTCCTGTAGTGAAATGATTATTTGGATGATCCAGCCTCTCAGAGGATGCACCAGGATGGCATCTCCTCTGGGTGATCCAAAAATGCCGACAAAACAGGGGATATTTACTGTGTGGATTGAAAAGACACTGGAGAGCAAGCTGTTTTCTCACCTGTGAGAAACATTCAGCTGGACCATAAAATGCTTCCCCACCATCTTCTATTGCTGTCACTTGTTCTTTCCACAAGAGACATGTGAGCTGGGACTAGTTTTGATGTAATCAGTGCAGTTCCCTGAATGACTCTGATTAGCACCAGCCAAAGATTTGGACCACAGGCTTTCAGGGGAGCCTTCTTGTCTCAGAGCTATTGTTAACGCTTCCTGTTTATTGCAGTTCAGCACAAAGCCTTACAGGTCCTGTCCACATAATAAAACAGCCAGAGGAGCTGAACCACTTTTTAATAAAGGTCTCTTGCCAGCTTTTGCATGTTTCCCATATCAATGACAAGAACTGAAACACCTAAAATGTGCCCAGTGCCAGTGTCCCCTCCTTCCAGATATTTAAGTGTAAGTTTGACCACTTCACAGAGTGATTTTGAAGTAACCATATCTTTCTGGATATGTTTTTTACCATGCAGAAGATTAACTCCGGGGACTTAACTATTTCTCTTGCTAAAGGCAGATCTAGGATAGTGGCTGGATGATTTATCAATACACCACGGAAAGAAATCCAGAGGGCTTAGGGTAGGAAAGATGCATGTGTCTCAAAGGACAGAACTGCAGCCAGGAGCAGAGTCAGGCACAAACCTGAAGAAGGGAAGGAGCAGGCAAAGCCAGAGGAGTGAGAAGGACACAGTGCAGGGAACAGGGCTCTGATGGACAGGCAGACTTAATGATACTTGAATTGGTGATGTGTCAGGGTCTGCAGGGAACACTCTTCCTTTCTTCCCCGTGTTACTATTAGTGAGACATTTCCAAAGGTACAAGAGACAGCCAAGTGCCTGATGCCCGTGATTACTCAGCGGGAACTCCCTGAGCTACCATTGCCTTTTAATGGCACTAAATGTCATTTGAGCCTAAAAAGAAATACAGTCTAAGACCTTGTTCCAGCTTGTGGTGAAAGTTGCTCTTGCTGATGGGCCAAAATTAAATTGAACAAGTGCTTGAGACAGAAAATGAGAAAAACTCATTATTAGGGCTAGACAGTGCAGTAGTGCTGGTGGAAATGGGTTCATAAGACATGTCATGAACTGCACCACAGTTCCCCTTAGCCTCTTGGCAAAGCTGTAGCATATCCTGATTACTGAGCTGCGTGAAGTGAGCAAGGCACATGGGAATGTGAATTGCCTGGCCATGGTGTATCTCTAGCCGTAATACTGAACCTGCCACATGAACATGGACAGAGAGTACATGGACTGAAGAAAATGCAACAGACATCTCTTAAATGATGAGCCACGTAAAGAAGGGGAGCAGAGCCTTCCTGTTCACTCGCTCTTCTATCCAAGACCTAGGGTTGTCATACAAAGAATGCAGGGAAAGGCTCTGAACAAATTAAAAGAGGCACAACGCAGACTGTAGACAAGCTGTAGAACTTCTTGATGTGGGATGTTGTTGGTAAGAAAGCCTTAAATGGGTACGAGATGAAGCTGCACGAGATCATGCAAGAGAAGTCTACTGAAGATTACTGAATATGTAAAGACTACCTCAATTTAGAATATCGCTGAACTATGGGTGGCTGAGGGCTGGGATACATTACTTGACATGTTCCTATAGTCCTCCTTAGCATTCACTGTTGGTCACTGTTGGAAACAGTATACTGGACTATATGGACCATGGATCTAATCCAGTATGGCCATTCTTATGGTTAAATGCAATTAAACATTATTATGCAACAAAGACAGATCAGTGNAGCTAACACATGCAGAGGAGAACCTGATTTGGGTATGAACCCAGTTTCCAAAAAGGAAGATACAGGACTGCAAGATCTCACCCCCGCCTACAGAGACCCAAAAACTGTCGCAATGGCTTGTAATAGAGCCATCTACTGACTCGCAGCTATTATTACATTGATATTGCCTGCCTCTGCTTCTTAAGAGAGTCCTCAAAACCAGGCTGCATCCTGACTGTGCTAATGATCAAAATAATGATTTGATATGGAAAGCAGGCTTTTAATAGCAAAGCGCCTGTGAGTAACACAGTCATGGGAATGGAAGCAGAGATGATTCCTTGGCCTGGAAC
>VYZW01028584.1:82024-92220 GCA_013401315.1 Balaeniceps rex
TTTGTTTTGGATTCGATGGGCTCTATTCTTTGGACAGTTTATCTACAGCTAACACATGCAGAGGAGAACCTGATTTGGGTATGAACCCAGTTTCCAAAAAGGAAGATACAGGACTGCAAGATCTCACCCCCGCCTACAGAGACCCAAAAACTGTCGCAATGGCTTGTAATAGAGCCATCTACTGACTCGCAGCTATTATTACATTGATATTGCCTGCCTCTGCTTCTTAAGAGAGTCCTCAAAACCAGGCTGCATCCTGACTGTGCTAATGATCAAAATAATGATTTGATATGGAAAGCAGGCTTTTAATAGCAAAGCGCCTGTGAGTAACACAGTCATGGGAATGGAAGCAGAGATGATTCCTTGGCCTGGAACAGAAGGTTGGCTATCGTGGAGGCCAGATAGTGTGATAGCTCTGAATACTAGACGAAGAGCACAGCCACGAGAGTGGTGTTATTTGATGAGAGCTTAGAGCAGATGGGCAGTGTGGTTAATTAAAGGGCTAAGGATAATGTTTCCTAAGTTAAAAAAAAAAGGAAAGTAGTTGGAAAATATTTTAAGAAACCATAACCTGCATGTACGGGATCTCTCAAAAGAGAAGAATTGAGATAGCGGAAATTTATAAAAGAAAAGAAAAAAAAATCCAGTTTCTTTAAAGTATTGGAATATTCTCCCAAATGAGGTAAGTACTTTTAAAATGGATTGTGATAAGCTTATATCAGTGATTGGATGGCAAGGTTACCAGCAATGGCAAGGAAATGGAATAAGTAACCTAGGAGGCCTGATTATTTCTATGTGCCTAATCTCCATTAACATGAGGAAAGCTGATCCACATTACACTAACTACAGATCTGGTCCAGAGAATTTGTTAGCCCAGAGATCTTAAGAGACTGTTGAAGATCTCCTATGTAGACTCTGAAAGGGGAAACACAGCACATCTGATCTGGAATTTTTACTGTTGCTGTAGAGCATTTACACTGCGGTGGTCCTCAGGGGTTTCGGCTCATCATGATTCAGAGGAGCTCAGTGTTGTACTAACAGCTCTCTTGCTTGTTCCTGCTGCTGCAGCTTAATTTAGTTCTCAGTCAGATAAAGGGTTCAAGCAGAGGTGGAGAGAATGTTTGTTAAGGGAGCTTCTTTGATGTCATATTTTTATATCTATAACCTATGATTCAGATAACCCATATCTATCCTTTTAAAAGTACCATATCTTGAAAATTAATTTTCCTTCAGATACTTCTTGGCTGACTCACTCTCTCCTTCACAGAGTGGTTGCATAGCCCACAAATTGCCCAAGTCGTGGTGGAAACTACCTGCTGAAGGAGTCTGGGGTGGGGAACAGGTCAGACATGAGTAATGATGGGATAATAGGAGAGAAACAGCAGTTCATGTGAGGAGCAGAGGCTGGTGGGATGTCGAGGAAGAAGGCTCTATGTTAAACTTCACCTTATAGTACCCACTATTTAACTCTCACTGTTCCTGAAATAATTACGGTTTTGGCAGTTAAAACCCAGATTGTACATGTGAAAACATAGTAGATTAAAGCAAAGCAAAACAGACAAAGAGAAATACCAGAGACTTAGTTTTTCCATCTGTAAGATGATGATAATATCTATCCAGCTATGAAAAGAACTAAAAGTGAATATTGTCCACAAAGTTTTTGGTAATGGTTAGGGTGAACTGAATTATACTGACTGATGTAGGGCTGCCTTTGAACAAAAGCATTACAAAGAGTGTTTAAGAGATCTGAAGGCTAACGATAGATTAGTAGAGTTGTTAGAAGAAATGAAAAGGAAATTGAAGTATGAGTAATGCAAACAAATTTCTATGAAATAACAAAAAACCCCTGTTATGACCATTCTTCTTACCCCCTTTGGCAGTTAGCATGTCAATTATGCTTTCTATGTAGACAGTCAAACATTTTAAAATTAACACAGAAGACATTTTATAAGCAAGATTTCATTTGATCAGATGTTTCAAGTTGGTAAAAATATTTTTCATGCACTGTATGATTGGCCTGTGGTACTTACTGTACCAGACATTCTTGAATCAAGAACTTGGCACGATTAAGGCAGTTAGGCATGTTTGAGTAAGAGAATGGTCCAGGCTATATGGTCCAGTTAGACTGGACCATGAATAATTGAAGAAAATTTGTGATTAAAATGAGAGTTTTGTTATAAGGACCAAAGTGTCAGGGTTTCTAACTGGAATTTTGGCTCCATTGAAAATGATTGGGGTTTTGCATTTCACTTGTGGCCCATGTGCCTAATTAGATTTCATCTGAGGCCTTCTATTGCCCTAAGATTTGGGGGTTAAAACTGTGCACATGATATTATTTATGTGATCTTTTGAATCTTAGTTTAGAGGTCTTGGAAGGGCAATCCATGATAGGTTCTGCAGTGTAATGATGGTTAATTTAAAATCTGATAAGTTTGACTTGGCCTATTGGGAAGTGCTTTATACCTTTCTAATTCATGGGAATGATATGACATTTCTTACCACCTTCTCTGTCTCATTAAATCATGAGTTTAATTGTACATCACTGAGCTCTTGGAGAAAAATCATCTTATGTACCCCAGAAGAAATTACTTCT
Source organism: Balaeniceps rex (assembly GCA_013401315.1). Lineage (NCBI taxonomy): Eukaryota > Metazoa > Chordata > Aves > Pelecaniformes > Balaenicipitidae > Balaeniceps > Balaeniceps rex. The sequence continues at coordinate 84,618 of VYZW01028584.1, forward strand.
TATTGTGCCAGCTGCAGCTGCAGTAGATAGCAAAGCTATTATCAGGATATAGCTGCCTTGCACTCTTCCTTAGTCTTTAGGGCAAACACTGAAACATGGTGTATCTGTGGAGAAAAAGTAAATTGCAAATTGCAAAGAGTGTAAAGAACCTTTCCAGAAGAACCATAGAAGTCAGGAGATCCCAACAAGCCTCTGCAATGAACTCTATCACACAGAAGTGAATACAAAAAATGTTAAATCTGGTTTTATTTATTTTTTTTTCTCTGAAATGAGCAGATGGATAAGCAAAAGAGATAGTATTCAGCTTTAAGCAGAAAGACCAATTGCAGGAGGAGATTTCTAATAATGCTTTATATTCTGGTATGTTCTAACTTTACTGTCTTCTACAAGTTTACACAGCTTTGCTTGGAGCAACTGACTTCTCATCCCATAACCCAGAGTAAGAAACCTGAGTGAAGTCATAGAAGATCTATCACTGCTTGACTCCTCCTGATATAAACATGAAACAAGTATCAGATTCCTCAGCAGTCCTTATTTTGGCTGCTGCCCAGAAGGTGTTGTTCTTTTGGGAATTTATGAAAGATGATAGGTTGACCCATGGAGGCAATCATACACTCTGTAGTAAAATCATGAAATGTATTTTGTGTGCACACTGTAAGTGGAGATGGGTCAAGTGGTCTCCCTGTAATGTGAACGTTGGCAAGCTCACCCTGCTGCAAAAATGGGAATAAGGTGGCTTACAGCACCTCACGTCATTCATTTCAGTGGGGAGATCAAATGTGCAGTCAACAGAGGCTTCTCCTTGCTCAAAATACCTATGTGCATAAACACACACACACATCAGCTACAGCTGTATTGCGTATGGACACAGGCACCTATATTAATGGAAAAGAAATTCCTCATTATACAAGGACCAGCTCAGCATACTCTTACAAGGCACAAGAAGGACTTGCTTAATTATAAGAGTGACAGAGCACCATGAAAAGCACCCATGAAAACTTCTTCCAGTCTTGATATCTATTAAACTAAAGGAAATACAACTCTGCAAACATTCACAAAAGCAGATGAGACAATCCCTAAAGCCTCCTGTCACTACCAGCCAAAAGAGGCTCAGTGGCAGTATCCACAAACACTAAGTGAGCATTTACTGGGGTTGTCATTCATACAGCACCCTTTGGAAGGAACAAGAAAAAAAAATTCCAAACATTCTTCCCCATGGAACTGCATAATCACCTACCTTTCTTTCCTTCTGGCCCGGTAAGAACCACATCCAACAAGTCATGCAAATAATTGTTTATCTTGAAGTGTGTAAGTAGTACAAATGAAGTGAATGGGATTACTCACATGCTTAGAGTTAAACATGTGCTTTGCTGGATCAGAGCCACAGATGTCCGCAATTTGTTGGGCTGAGCTGTAAACATGGGCTACATAAAGATCCCAATTCTTTGTCCAGATATTGCAATACTGGATCCCATCTGTAGTGAACATGTCTGGTTGCCAATTTCAGTGTATTATTTCACCTTGTGATCAAGTTTTTTTGCTCTGTTATTCATGTCAGGTAAGACCCAATTATCTCCTAACACACATAATACGATACACCTTCAGACAAAAGATAATAAAAAATCATATTAAAGAGTACTTTCACTGTATTTTTAAATTCTTTGGCCACGCTCTCACAGCCTTACCAAATAAGTGACAGTCATTGAACTCAAAATAATGAAAGAATGCTTTATTCACTTGTTACCAGAGATAATCTTAAGGTTGTCAGAGACAGCAGAGAACTATTCTCCACAGCTCTCATCCAGACTCAACATTAACGATAAAAAGACCTAATGACTGCCAAGTCCTCTAAGTACAGAGCATGCACCACCATACACAAATATTTTTGGAAAATGATATAGAAACTTTGACATGTCCTTTCAATAAGTAGACTTTTTCAGCCAGCTTGCAGCAAAACGTCACTGGTGAACTTTTTTCAACTGGTGAAAAAACTATTTTAACATTGGAAAGAACAATAGATATCCCTCTTGTAAAAAGATGCCTCCCTATATAGAATGGGAAACATCAAGTTCAGAGAGTAATGTCACTAATGATCATGATCAACCAAAAAACCTGAGTCACCTAATACAGTGAAAATGTATTCTCTGCATGACAGCACTTTACTTAGGTTGACCCATCTGTTACCCTTCTTTCCTTTTAACCAGTCATACTGTTAGGCAGTATTAGCAATGTGAATGGGTCTTAGTTGTTTTAAATTCCTGAGTGGGAATATCAAGCATTGAACATTTGGCAGTGCTCAGATATGACATGGGTAGTGACTGTGTGCCTGTGCATGGCATCTTACAGTGGTTCCTGTAGATTGTACTGCAGGGCGGTAGGTACCACAGGACTTGTGAAGGGGACCATATCCCCTGCTTATCGCCTGTTAATCCTGCTCAGGTGTGGTTCACATACCCTCAGCTGTATGATGTCAATGGAGCTGTGTATGCTCTCTGCAGAGCGACTAGATCAGGCCCCACCTAGAGACTGTCTGTGTATCAGCAAGTAATTATACACAGTTTTTGATAAAACAGTTAACTCCAGTTGATGTAAATTTGCTAAATATTCCAGTCGATTTAAAGCTACATTTCTCCAAAAAAGATACATACCTGAAAGTGTAATCAAGATCAAGTAAAGAAGACAAACCTCAGAAAATGTTAACTTATTGAAATCAACACATTCTTTGGAACACAGTTAAAAGACTAAAATGGAGGTGAAGTGTTTGTTCTACTCAAAGTGCAGAGTAATTAATGGAAGAAACAGGACTCAGTACAACTACCTCCTTGGTAGCTGAGTCCTACCACAAAGAAACCATCTCTGGCTCAGGAAGTACCTGAGCCATCATAGACAAGAGGGGAATAGGACAGTCTCCAGGGAAGGATCGCTGCATGCTTGCTCTGTTTTTTGCCCTTCCCTAACCATTGTCTATTGACCACCATAGGAGGAGGACACCAGGCGAGACAGAGCTTTGGCTGGGCATGGTAAGACTGTATTTATTTTTTTTCTGGTATGGTTATTTTAATTAGTCTAGAGGCAGATGTCCTGTAAGAGCCAGGAAGCAAGGAAAAAGACCTGTAAAGCCCCAGAGAGATTTAGTTCAATGAAGTCATCAAGAGTCAACTACAGAAATTTAACTTGGAAAATAAGTGTGTGTGCGTCCCCTTCAGTAGTCACAGCAGAATTAGTAAAATGCATCTGTTTATATCCACACTGCTGTTGGGTGAACTCTACATACTCTGCAATATTATGGGCTGTTAGTGGTGACCATCAACAAACATATATTAGTAGTTTTCCTCCAGCGTAGGCCATTTTCTTAAGGGCTGGGGAAGATTCAGGTAGACTGAGGACGCAGGAAAGCAGGATGTGATCCTGTGTAGCCTCTCCTCCGTGGACATATCGTTCAGGTCAGCCAGGAATATAGTAATGGCTGGTCGTTCTAGCTTAGGCAGAGAAACTAAGCTTGAAAGAAGTACCTGTGGAACATTTCTGGCCTCCTGTTTGCTGGTCCATTCTGATGGCCAGAGCACAATTCAAGGTTCATGCATTTTGTTCATGTCTGTCATGACCTGAACTGTCATGGATGAGAAGGTGAGGGAACAGAAAGCAGATTAACAGGCAAAGAACTTGGGGTAAGAGTTGGAAGAGAGCATGGGGCTGTTGTGGAGGGAAGGGATCAACAGGAATGTCTACTAGCGTGGAGAGGATTGTTGGGTGTAAAAGGTGAGTAACAGATGGAGAAAAGGACTTAAGAACTGTGGGTAAGCTGAACTCCTGTCATCTCGATATGTGCTGGGGTGCATAAAACCCTATACCTCTTATGCGGGACCCAGAAGGAACAAGGTGTGTGGAGCAGTACTGATCTCTTAGATTCATGTCTGGGTGGTGTTTGCATGCAGGTGAGATAAGGAGGCCACTGCGTACACTTGTACATCTTCAGCACTGTGAAGGAACATGTGGAGTTCTTCTCCCATGCACTTGGTGTGCATTCTTGGAAGGGGTGTCCTACAACACTCTTTCCTACACCATCAAAGGTGGTTCAGTTTTGACGCTTTGGAGAAAGTCCTCTGCTCGCTGACTGAAAACATGGCCTGCTCCTGTGCTGCTGGCTCCAGGCAGAGGCCTGGTGGCAAAGCCTTGCCTTCTTTCCAGGGCTGCTGGCCCAGGGGAACCTCAGGGCCCCCCTGTGGGGGTGATTTGACACCATTGGTCCCCATAGGCCCCCGGCAGCCATGGTGAAACAGGAAGGTGTGCAGAGCAGGGGCCATCTTCCCTGCCCTGGTGGCCCTTCAGGGTGTACCACCATGCTGCACCACAGGCCTTGTCGCCTGCCCTCACTCCCTGATCCACGTGCGGGGCTGCATCCCATGACAGTAATGAGGCTCTTGGAAGGTAACAAAGGCACTGGCATTATTAATTCTCCTTTGCATAAACATGCAAAATTAAGAGCAATTACCTGTGGTGCACAGTGCAGGAGGTGACGTTTAATTAATGTCTAAGGGAGACATGTGCTTCTCCTGGAGACCTCCAGCCCTCCCTCCCGTCAGGTCAGCCAGGGCTGTTCTCCCTCGCCTCACCTGGGGAGATGGGCAGGGCGCCGCAGGCTGCTCACTGCAGAGCTGGGTGGGTCGGCATTAGGGATGCCACATTACTGACGTACTGCAGGACCTGGGCGTCCCCCTCAGCCCGGCTGCAGCCCAGCTCCTGTCACACTCAGGAAGTTTAGGTGCCATCAGCATGAGGTGCCCACTTCATGGAGTCTTTGGTTTTCGTTTTTTTTTTTTTTCAAATGGCACTTTTTTACGTGAGCACCAGAAGTCTGCCTAGGTGCTCATGCAGGTGCTGCTGCTGTTGCTGGTGCTTGCCTGGTGGGCAGGGCAGGAGGGGCTGTGGAGGTGAGGAGAAGCAGCGTCAGCATGCAGGGATGGTGGGCAGGCAGGAGTAGAGGCACAGCCTGTGCTCAGAGGGAGCCAGAAACATTCAAAGAGAGCCCTGGCCATGAATGCAGAGTAAACACTAAGAAACACTCTAGCTTCTCTCCTGCAGACCTGCTGGATAGCACGGCTGCTCTGAAAAACAGTGCTTATTCGCCAGCTGCGGTGAGGCCCATGCACTCTGAGGTACTGTTGGTGCGAGGCACCCAAAGCATACTGATGTGTCCGAGCACTTCCACTGCTCCTGCCAGCTGGCCGCTCGCTGGAGGAGATCCTCACACACAGCCTTTTTCTGGCCTGGTCCTGCACGCTGTTGTGAGTTCTTTAACATCCCAGGTTTCCCACAATTTTTGCAAGGAGGGACATATTCCTCCGCTTCATCCTCGCCAGGGCTGTCAGTGCTGTATGCAGTGTGACAGGACCCAGGGTCTCAGGGCGTTTGATCTCCTCACCTGGCACATCCCACAAAGCTCTGCCTGGGATGGGCTCTCCTTTCACACAAAGCTGGCGGCAGTGCTAAGTAAGAACCAATCATGTATAGGTTTGCTTTCAGGAATGTGGTACTGAGTGATAATTCTCTCTATTCTCAATGCTTTTCTCCATCACATGGTTGATGCAGCATTTAACAGAGGAGTAGCAGGACACTTTATAAGAAGAAAATATTATAAACATATGCAAAGGATGTTGAAAATGGATGCTCTGATAGCTGAGCCATCTAGACTCTGGTGTAATATGACAATATTGAGCAACCACTGCATAGACAATTGGCCTGTTAATAAGCTGGCTGGTGGCATTGCTGCAGACGATGGCAGGCCCTGATGCCAACCTGCATTGCAAAATGTTTGCAAATGCAAAACAGAGGCGGCTGGTTTTGAGTTGTGTCACAGTTACACTTAGTAGCTTAAAAATGGACCTTCCATCCTCTTCTGAGGTGTGTGTGATTAGGTGGATATGTGTCAGCACTACAGCCTTGGCAGCCCCTCTCCATTTGGAACAATTAACTGAGGAAACAAGACAGAAAATCAATGCTGTTGAGGACTAATGAGACAAAGCATGTACTTAAGTGAAAATGTTTGCAGTTTTTCTTTAACATGTCATGGAGCCTCGGATAAGATGGCTACGAAAGGGATGAGAGGCAGAAAGACATTCACTCTGTGCTATCCCCACCATCGCTATAAAAGGTAACACAGCAGGGTGCTGCAAACCAACCAACTCAGACACTGCATGTTTTTTAAGTTGATGTTAGAGTTTGGAAATGAGTTTGGCTTATTTACCCCTTTTTTCCTAGATTTCTCCTCGGGGAGGTTGTAGATATTTTGCTATTATTTCTCTGCTGCGTTTGGGCTGTGATATGGACTATTCCAGCCGGCACAGGAGGCTGCATGCGTTATCCCTCAGCCCCTTTTGCGTACATCAGTGTGTATGCCTGGGAGATCTGCACGTCCAGCTGTGCTGTCAGGGGAGAGTCAGGACCTGTTGCACTGGTTTGGTACAAAACATAGCACACACTCGGATTGTTTTTTTAACCAATTGCAAAAGAAATCCTGCTTGATCCTTGCAGAGCTGATCCTCCTCCTGAGAGCCTTGCAATGCTATAAACAGGCAGACGATGGCACTCCAGCATCGCCTTTCCTCTCTTTCTGCGGCCACGGATACACGTCTGCAGGATCAGCTCGTTCCCACAGCTCTGACCTCCTAGCTTCCAGTTACTTTATTAATGGCCGTTTTGCACCCATCCTCTCTTGAAACAACATTGTGCGTGGACCTAAATAGCTCCTCTCCATCTTTCGTATTGGGTGCCTGTGTTATGTACAGATAGAGTCGTATTCCCTTCATTGTGCCAGGCTGTACAAGGCAAAATGCTCAAGAGCCTCCCCTTAGAAGATAGACTTACATTCTCCTTGATTGTTGCATCTTTCCCAGTGCAGTTCATCTGTCTTCAGCAGGGACTGTTGTATGCCACAAGGATGATGTTTTACCGTCACTTTGTACAACAGTTAGTATCTCTCCTGACACTGCTTAAGACCACATTTTCTTTTTACACAGCTACATCACATTGGCAGCATATAATCATCCCTTAATCGCCTCATATGCACAGGTCTTTCTCTGCTTCACTCAATTATAGCAGATGAGCTCCCAGCTTGTAGAAAAAGGTTTTGTCATCAGTTTCTTACGGCAAGACACTGAACATTGTACTACTGAATTTCATCTTATTTTTATTAATACTCCAGTCCTCAAGCTCACTCAGTTCTTCTCAGACCGCATCCCCAATTCTTTTCTCTGTGGGTGATGCCTCTTACCTTTGTGTCATCAACAGATGCCATTAATAATGCTCTTAATATTTATTTCAGATCACTAATGCAAACATTAATCATTACCAACTCTGATGATCTCCATTAACAACCATTCTCTAACATGGTATTTCCCACCTTAACATCAGTAAAGCCTTTGACACCGTCTCCCACAGCATTCTCCTAGAGAAACTGGCTGCCCATGGCCTGGACAGGCATACTCTGTGCTGGGTTAAAAACTGGCTGGATGGCCGGGCCCAAAGGGTGGTAGTGAATGGAGTTAAATCCAGTTGGAGGCCGGTCACGAGTGGTGTTCCCCAGGGCTCAGTGTTGGGGCCAGTT
>VYZW01028584.1:92823-106313 GCA_013401315.1 Balaeniceps rex
GGGACATGGTTTAGTAGTGGACAGGTACGGTTGGACTCGATGATCTTAAAGGTCTTTTCCAACCAAAAGATTCTGTGATTTTGTGATTCTGTGATCCGCCATTGCCACATCCCCTTAGCCAACTCCTTATCCACCATACAGTTCGCTACTGTTAGTCTCTTGTGGCTCCTTCCCAAATGAAATGAAGTCCAAAGAGAGGTGATGTGCCACCCCACTTTTGACTAGGCCCGTGTCAGGTGTATTGGGCAGGACCTACACTCAGTAAATCCAATCTCCACTTTAATGTCTTTCATTATTCATTTCTTTGAAATCCCAGCAGGAGCATTCATAGGAGAGCCCTGGGCTGGGATTGCCCAGGATGAATTTGCTCCCAGAGTGAAGTTGCCCCCATGCTGTTCCTGGCTAGGCGGTGGAAAAGGATGAACTCCACTAGGGCCCAGAATAGAGGAGAGTGCAGTTAACTCAGGTATCCAAGGCTGGCCCTCAATCACACCATTAGATTTTCTGATTTATTTGGTGCTCCCTAAGAGGAAGCTGGAAAACTAGCAGCATCCCTCCTCTGCTATGGTGCACATGCAGCTTCTCAGCTGCTGCAGGACTGCATGTCTCACACCTCTCTGCACTGGGAGCAGAGGCCTTGGCTGTGGGGAGGTAGTACCTGCTGGATGCCCTACGGAGTGACAGGCCTGATTCCGCTTTAAAAGTGGCCAGCTCCACTCCAGGAAACCATTTTGCTTTCTGTGCAATTGCTCCTGTTAACACAGTCGCCCTGAAAGCAGCACAGGTCAGAGCTCTGAAGGGCTTTGCCAGGGAAGTGATGATGAAGCGGTCAGCCCTCCTCTTCCACCTCCCTCCCACTCTCCCGACAGCCAGGAAATGCAGCAATGGGTAACTAATGTGCTGGGCCCTGTGCTGCCCTCACCGGCAGGGAAATCTCTTTGCTTGTGTACATCCAGCTCATAGTTGGAGCTTCAGGAGTGATTACAGTATCGTGCACTAGTAACAGCATTCAAGTCCTGCTTTGATCACAAAGAAGGGGAAAGCGAGGCATGGTGACTTGCTTGAGGTCATCAAGTAAAGGCAAGAATCAAAGCTAAAGCCAATGCTCCCTACAGGAAGGGTGGGAATGGTATGCTTCCTTCTCCTTCACCTTCTCACTGCAACGTGAGGCCACCTAAGGGCTGCACCGCGAGGCATGGTTGGGTTGACTGCAGCTGAGTTACTCCAGCTGAGAGCTGGAGTGCTGGGTGCACACACATCCTGGCATGTTGCAGGCATAAAAAGAAAGGAGATGGCTTAAATTTTAAACTGTTGCTGGTATTTTAGACCAGCGTGGTTGAAGCAGACTGGCAGGTTCTGCTTTGGGGTTTTCTAGACAGTAGGGAGCACACTTCCTTTACTTTTCAGCAGCTCTGCTGGACATATCCAATAAAATCCTCTGCAATTCAAAAGAGGCTATAAATGAAATGCTTGTGATGTGGCTGCGCCAGCTAGACAGGGAGCTCACTATGTGAAAAAGACTTTATAGCTGCACTTCTGGTGGGTTCTGGCTTGTGTGGATTTGTGGCAAACCCTGCACCATGGCCTAGGGACATGATTGTGATCCCCATGCTCTGGGGCCATCATTTCATTAATATTGCACAGCTTAAAATCTTTATAGGATTTAATTTTTAGAATATGTAGAAATTTCTAGCCTAATGTACTTATGATTCAAATATATGCAGTTAATTGATGTTTCCTGTGGCTTCCAGATGGTCTAAAAGGAACATTTTATATTGCCCTGATTACTAGCACAAGAAAGAGATTTTAGGAAGGAAATGGAGCACTTCAACCTGAGACAAGTATTTGCAGTAAAGCCTATGAGCAGACAGGGAGGTCACAGAGAAAAGGAAAGGACCGTCTGGGTGTTCTGCTCTGCCATCAGGATGTCGTTCTTGCCTTGGTCCATTTCTTTAATGATTTTTAGTATTGGGAAAGACAGAGCCAGTTATAACCAATTTTATGTGTTTCTACCTGATAAGAGAGGAAAACAACTGCTGCAATGACTGGACTGCCTCCATGGAAATTACGGACAACTTTGGCATCCATTTCTCTATAAAGGAAATAAAATTGGTGGGGGTGGCATTGATCCTTCTGTTGTGTCCCATGGAGATAGCAAGAGTCTGGTCCATGCATCCGGAATGCAGCGTGGTCAGGAGGAAATGCAGAACCTGCTCAGGAGCATCTCTGGGGCCCCAAAGTTTTGCCCTTTTGGCTGATACAGGTAGCAGTTTGGTAAGGCCACCTTAGGAGAAGGGTCCTTCCACAGACTGAATGTCTCCAGGGTGCCTCTGGCTGTGCTGTATATTCAGGACATTGCAGTAGGTACTGATACGTGGTTGTATGTGAGTTGAAGGGTATATTTCTCAGCCATCAATGCCCCTGGGGTTGCCCCTAGTGTTTTTTAGAATGGGGAAGTGTTACTTTACAGTCCTGGATTTTGTCCCTTCCTGTTGTGCGTGGCAGGCAACAGATCTAGCCCTGTGTCACTTAAGCAGGAGCCATTGCAAAGACAGAAGTCCTGTGCTAAGCTTTTTTTTCACTTTTTCACTTCAAAGCCTGAAATTATCAGTGACACAAAGAGCCCTCAATGGACAGGTACCACCCCACATCACCAACACCTTGTCCCACTTACATCCAGCCTACAGTACTTTCCTCATCCTGTCTTCTGAGGTATTCTTTCTTCCCTCCTCCTTCCAGACAGCCTGTGAGCTCATGGGCAGACTCCATAACCTCAGTCAAAGTGATGAAGCACCAGTGACTTCTTCCCCTTCTCCTGAGAGCTTGGTTGACTCCTTACGGACAATACACAATGTGAGAACAGATCCACTGAAGCTGATGTGTGCATTCCTCACAGGCCTTGCCTTGCATGGCTGGCCGTAGTAACTTGATTTTCTCCAACCTCTGATAACCTTGCCCAGATAAGATCTGTGAAAGGCAGGACCTTGGAAAGACCTTCCTTTTCAGGATAATTTTATGCTTTGCTCTATTTTTCTACAAATTTGCTGCTTTCTATTTTCCTTTCCCCTCCATCACTGGCAATTCCTATGCACTCTCATTTCTTCAGATGTATTTTAGGGTCAGCTCTAAAGCACACATGATTCCCTAGAAAGGCTCTTGTCACCATGTTCAGAAGCGGACTGAGAAGCTAACACTGAAATTAGTACTGTAAGATCAAAATCGGCTCTTGAAAATCCTTCTTGCTTGCTGCTTGTCTCTGGAGGTGCCTGTTCTCCAAAGACACCACTGTTTTTGACATTCACATTTTGAAGGTGCTTAAACCTCATTCTTGTGGTATACTCAGAGCAAGACTGAGCAGATTGCTGTCTACCCCTTAGTCTGGGCCTTATGTTTTTAAACTGAGGTGATATTGGTTACTCTCCATTAATACACCAACTTAGTGAGCAAGTAACCACAATGGGTCTGACTTTTTAAGCTATGAAATGACTGACTTTAGCTCTGAGTAAATACAGCAGGTTTGGCGCAAGCTCCATCTGTCAGAGAAGAGATACAGTCAGCCCAGTTTGAAATCACTCCTGAAGACACAATAAAGGGAAAAATTGAAATGTTCTCAGAAAATTATTTGAAAATTCATTCACATGAATGAATGCTCTAGATGTACTCCATGCCCTAGAAGTACTTGATTACACGGTTGCGGAACAGAAATAGCACTACCTGACCTACCTTCCCTATTAAGCAATGCAATTTAAAGCTTGAGCCTGGGGTGTTAGGTAGTCTCACTGTACACACTTTTAAAAGGTAAAAACATGTTTGGGAAACAGGGTCATGAAGCGTAATTCAAGCAACAAACCCCAGGAAATACCAACCAGATCACAGGTCCCCTAAGACAGAAAGAGGCCCGGTTCTTCCCCAGGCAAATGGTTTGCTGCGAGTATTTCACACTGCGCTGTGCACAATGAATCACACAGCTTCTATACTCATCTGCACCCTGGGTCACCCAGTGGGGATTCCTTCACTGCAGCCATTCAAGGCGAGATGCTATAATAAACCTTACTAATAATACTTCCCAGCTCCACTGCAACTTTGTCTGCAAGCACTCTGCAGAGAACAAGAAAACCATTCGTCTAGAGAAGGGTGAAAAAAGTTTGGACGAGACAGTTTGCTCAGCTTTCGTATGTCTTTACTTGCTATCAAACCACCTTAAGGGGTTTAGTGTTTTTTTCGATATTACAGCCTAATAAGGGCCTTTGGGAAAAACACAAGAATGTATTCAATAGGCAAAAAATCCTGTTTCTCCAAGGCATTCCTCATGTCAGCTGGAGTATTTTTGTAGGGCTTTAAACAGGGAAAAGCATACATCTCTAAAGCTCACAAACATGTATGTATTACCCTGATGATGCACACAGGGGCAGAAGAATTTAACATCTAAAAGCAGAGGCATTTTTGCTGTGTTACCCTTCAGGGCTCTGATTGTCTCCTGATATTTCAATTAGTTCTGTAAGTAGGGACAGAGTGGAATTGGGGTTAGAAGGTGTATGAGGTCAGAGCAAAGGTTTGCCATCTCTCCAGATCAGTTATTAAACCAGCCCTTTGGCAGCAGCCCATTTATTCGGCTTTCATTCTTGCTTTTGACTGGAGACCTGCTGGGAACCGGGGTGAAGACCCCTAACTTGTAATGTGGCAGCAAGTCATATATGCCCCTTTAGTCCTGTCTGGTTGAGTGGGAGTGACAAAACGGGTCTCCATTAAGATGTTTCTAATTGAATTGGTCTGTAAGAAGAAGGCAACTTCTTTGCTGAAGCCTTTGGCCTCAGTCTCATTTGCTCCTTGCTCTCAATTCCTCCAGCTCCCCCGCTCTGGGAGAGAGGCAGAGCGTGAGGGTCAATAGCTGCCTACGCAGCTCCCTGCCCTGCAGCTCCCTGGCCATTGGCAGCTCCCGACACGGGCAGCCTCCTCCGGCTCACCACTCCAGAGAGGGGGCTCTGCCTGGCAGAGCAGCTAAGGAGGAGAAGAGAGGGAAGACATTTTTCTCCATCAGTGTTAGCACGCTGGGCAAGATGCTGCTTCTGCCCAGCTGGGCAGAGCTGGTGGGGAGCCATGTGCTTTGCCCCAGCATTACTGGATCTTGCCCAGCATGGGATTTCTTTTCACTGAGACTCTCAGGAGAGCAGAGCATCTTGCAGCGTTTTCCCTTTGTTTGTACCCAGATGCCTCTTATGCCAATGTAAATCTGGAGCCAGTGCTTTAACTTCAAAGGAACAACAGGCAGCCTTGAGTCAGCAGGTTTGCCAGAGAGCAGAATCAGGCCCCCGGGGCCCATGCAAATTTGGGGATGGGTGACATTCCTGTTCATTTAAGAGCTGCATCACAAAGGCTGGGCCAGATTATCTGTTGTTTCCATCAAACTCTGGAGGAAATGGAGAACAGCTCAATCCTTTAGGGCTAACAAAATCCCTCAGCGTGAGGCTGACCACAGAGAGCGAGAAGTAGGTAAAACCAGCTATTATGGCAGCCCCCAAAATAGAGTCTGCAGGGAGGGCACGTGGCCAGACCCTGCTGAGCCCTGCCTGGGTTGGGCCCAGATGGCTGCAGCCAGTTGCTGTAGCCCAGAATAGAGCAGATGCACTGGCGGCTGCTACAGGGCTGCTTGGGAAGGGCAGGAGAAAAGCACTTCTTGCCGCTATCACCCAGCCGTAGCCCAGTTCACCAATGTGAACTGTGGCTCCAATTAAATAATCCTGCTGTTGGGTAACTTTTCCAAAAAAGCTCTTTCTGGCTTGAAATGTATGTTCACTTGAACTCGGTCCAAGGAAGACAGTCCCAACCCTATGGGTTCAGCTGCCTTCTCCTGCTTGACTTGTACAATTAGAACCCAGCTGGAATTTGGGTCCTTGCATAATACAACAACAGCTGCTGCTGGCCTACAGCACCTCATCCCATTGCCCGTTGTGGCGACCATGTTCCTACCGGCCAAACCTTGCTGCACAGGGTCAAGCGTGGCCTCTTGGGTGGGTTGTTGGTAGAGGGAAGAGCAGGGACTGCCGCTTCCTTGTCTGTGGATTCTGGAACTAGGAGCTGGTACGTGATGAGACAAAGGGTTGGAGAGTAAACACAGGAATGGTTTGGGACGAAGTCCATCTCTTTCAGTAAGCTGGATGGAACTCACTCCTGTTACTGAGTATCAGCAATGGCACGTGTTTCTTCAGAATTGTATGCTAATTGCAGCTTTTAAGTCATTAGCAGCTCAGTTTTATTATAGCTAGACATGGTGGGCACCAAACTGACTGTCTGACTCTGTAAGACGGTCCCAGCCATGACAACTCTGCATATCAAGGACTAAAACGTGGCTGCAGCTAAAAGCTCTTTGGTGTTTGGGGTTTTTTTCATTCCCGTTTCAATGAGTTAGGGCTGAGGCAACATCATTTTATTTATGTTACTAGTTACTAGTCTCTGAAGTTTTCTTTAATTAAAGACAGATCCTGATGCTGTTACTTCTGTTGAATTGACCTGGAGTCAGAGGGGCGACACAGGGAGTAGAGTGACACAGCTTGAATCTGGCCCGTAGATTATGAATTCCTCAGGGGTTTGAGTCTCATATCATTCGCCTGTGAAGTGCTGTGGTGCTGTATAAACAATAAATAAATATTATTTTTCATCTTCCTTTTTAATTTTTGTTGTCTTGCAGACTTGGATAAAGCAGCATTTCCCTGTGTTGTAAGAGCAATAATGTCCCAGACTATCTAGGAGTTACACAGACCATATTATGCACCTGATTTAGCTAATTAACAAAGAGAAGCCATGTTTTGAATGCAGTGTTTGCTTCCCACTGGCTTCTTACATGCTGTGCCTATCAAAAGAGAACAGCAAACGTGTAGAGAAATGAAAGAAGCCTCTTTGATTGTGTGGACTTTCTACTAAGTGGCACTTTGCATTTTGTAGATCAAGGTCTGGAAATAACACTGGCAGTAATTATGCACATGTGGCATGTCACCTTGATGCAGTGGTATGGAATTGAAGGGGAGAACAAATTTACATAACTAATCACTGACAAACAAGATAAAGTGATTGCTATTAGCAAGTTAACTTTTCTCTACAATTACCACCCTGTGCTATCTGAGATACTCCACCTAGTATCTCTGTGAAGAACAAGGAGGGCCTACTGTGCTTCAGATATCACCACACTGCCTTTCTTGTGGCAAATCATAGAATATCCTGTTAATTTACTTTTCATCCTTGGCTGTGAAACTTGGAATCATCCCATAGGAAGAAGCAGAGAGAACAAGGCTCTCTCCCTCTGGCATACATGTGGATGGCGATTACACACAAATATAAATTGCAAAACTTGGTGGATGGTCTTAAAAACTGGGCTCATTCAGAACACAACACATGGGGGACCTAAACCAACAGGTGATCACACGTTTTACATGGGTTTTGAAATGGGATTATTTCATTCTTTTCAGGTTTCTATGGGACACATTTCCGTGCTTTCCTCTGCAGCTACTAAGCCTGGAAACACTCTGTCACAGCCCTGAGATTTTCCAGTCAGTAACTGGGATCCTAGCTGTTGAGGTGTTAGCATTAAATACTGTGAATCTTGTCATTAAACCAGGCATTCCTTGCAGGGTTGTGTTTCTTTTTGTCAGCTGGATGGCTCCTGTCTCTGGCAAACACACACTTCTCATTGAGAAGAAAGTGACGTAAGTTGCTATGTCTGGAAATGGATGTGTGCGACTCCTTAGATCATGGATGGGATTGCTGAGCTCCATGCTGTTTTTCTGTCGATAATGACCTCCCTGTCCCTCTCTGGATGCCGCTTTGTGTGCCTGACTTTTTGCATTTACTCTGTGAAGGGTAATGGTTTCTGCCTGCCAACCAGCTTCTTCACTTAAAAGTGTCCTGCTTATCTGTTCCTGTGGTTCCCCTCCTTGATTTCAGGGTTGGGACCGAGATGTGGCAGCAAACCAAGAGCTCACAAAAGTTTAGTCTCAAGTCAGTGGCACCCTCTTCTCTGGTTCACAGAAGGATCAATGAAGCTGTTACCTGGAGTGAAACAGCTGGAAATAGTGCAAGGTGCTGCCCAAGTCACTGTGCTGCATGGTAAGGTCTGGAGAGGTGCATCTGGTTCAAGGACTTTCCTGGTTTACACCGCTGGGACTGGGAGATTCTGCTCTGCAAAGTCTGTCTCGTGTGAGGGTTTGAGGAGAAGTGGCTGTAAAGATATGCTGAGGATAAACAGAAGCAACTTCATGGAGTCTTTCTGAGTCTTTTTTTTATTTCTCTGTTTTTATTTATAGCTCTGCTCAGAGAAATGGAACTTTCAAACGCATTCTTTGAAAATAAAGAGAATCAGGCCAAAAATATTTCATTAACTACACCATCATTTTTCTCCCTTCTATCTGGAATAGCTCTCAAAGAAAGGGAAGGCAACTGTGTACAATTAGCACAGACTATGCCAGGTAAATGAAAAACAAAAATGGAGTGGAAGAATAAATAGTGGAGATGGAGAAAAGGTCCTCTTTGCCACATAAAGCCACAGAGAGAAACCAGGGCCTCTTTGCCACATAAAGCCACTAGAGAAAGGCTAGGGTAACACAGCCCCACTGTGGGTTCAGTTAGTAACATAGAATCATAGAATCATAGAATCATAGAATGCTTTGGGTTGGAAGGGACCTTTAGAGGTCATCTAGTCCAACCCCCCTGCAGTAAGCGGGGACATCATCAACTAGATCAGGTTGCTCAGAGCCCCGTCCAACCTGACCTGGAATGTTTCCAGGGATGGGGCCTCCACTACCTCTCGGGGCAACCTGTTCCAGTGCTTCACCACCCTCATTGTAAAAAATGTCATACTTATATCTAGCCTAAATCTCCCCTCCTTTAGTTTAAAACCATTACCCCTTGTCCTGTCACAACAGGCCTTACTAAAAAGATTGTCCCCATCTTTCCTATAGGCCCCCTTTAAGTACTGAAAGGCCGCAATAAGGTCTCCCCGCAGCCTTCTCTTCTCCAGGCTGAACAGCCCCAACTCTCTCAGCCTGTCCTCGTAGGAGAGGTGCTCCAGCCCTCGGATCATTTTTGTGGCCCT
This sequence comes from Balaeniceps rex, assembly GCA_013401315.1. Taxonomy (NCBI): domain Eukaryota; kingdom Metazoa; phylum Chordata; class Aves; order Pelecaniformes; family Balaenicipitidae; genus Balaeniceps; species Balaeniceps rex. The sequence goes on from VYZW01028584.1 coordinate 101,906, forward strand.
CTTCTGGACCCGCTCCAACAGCTCCATGTCCTTCTTGTGCTGAGGGCTCCAGAGCTGGACGCAGTACTCCAGGTGGGGTCTCACCAGAGCTGAGTAGAGGGGCAGAATCACCTCCCTCGACCTGCTGGCCATGCTTCTTTTGATGCAGCCCAGGATACGGTTGGCCTTCTGGGCTGCAAGCGCACGCTGCTGGCTCATGTCCAGATTTTCATCCATCAGTACCCTGAAGTCCTTCTCCGCAGGGCTGCTCTCAATCCCCTCATCTCCCAGCCTGTATTGATATCGGGGGTTGCCCTGACCGAAGTGCAGGACCTTGCACTTGGCCTTGTTGAACCTCATGAGGTTCGCACAAGCCCACCCCTCCAGCCTGTCCAGGTCCCTCTGGATGACATCCCATCCCTCAGGCGTGTCAACTGCACCACTCAGCTTGGTGTCATCTGCAAACTTGCTGAGGGTGCACTCGGTCTCGCTGTCTATGTCATTGATGAAAATATTAAACAGCACTGATGAAAATATTAAACAGCACTGAAACATCTGGGCCTGAAGACTGTTTGCAAAATGCGCTCATCAGGGTAGCCTGGTTCATCTCACCTTCATGTCTGCTCAGAGGTTCATTCTTCTCTGAGGCAGAGTCATGTTGGCAAAGCTCCTCTTATCTGGAGACTGCAGAAGAGTACCAGGCTAAAATGTATTGCGTTATGGCGAGTTGGGAAGTCTGCCTTGTCCTGCATGCAGCAGTGCTGGGCAATGACTGCAAAAGCATTCACATGCTTGAGGTGGCCTTTTGTGCTGCATGAGAGGCAGCTGCCCTGCCCAGGGAGCTTGTTGTGCCTCTGAATTGGAAAGTGAACTCTAAAAGACATCAAGACTGTAAGGAAAGGCCCCACCATAGATAGTCACGTGTGACCCCACAGACTTAGAGGTTTTCTTGCACTAGTGTGCAGAAGATCATGGAGTGTGTTCTGGCATGCAGAGATGCTGCCCTGACCCTATATGGTGTGGTTGAACTGGAAGCAAAGGGGATCCAGCAGCTCATGTCCACATGGCGACCACAAAGCAGGAGGTACTGGTCAGGCTGAAGCATCATAGCCCAGAAGAGAAGCAGAATGGTCAAGTGTTTTCTAATCTAGGCAGGGAATTTCCCCCAGGAAGCAGGGGAAAGTTTTATTCAGTCATTTTCAGTTCAGGATCAGTTTGCGTAGGATGATCACTACAAGCATTAATGTAAATTGTAAATGTTTTCTGAGGGCTGGACTCTCACTGGACTGGAGGCAGTGGGTGTAAGAACCAGCAAAAGGGAAGAGCTCTCCTCTGGACAGCTGTAGTCCATTTTCCTGCTGATTTCAGAGGTGGGAGAGCTCTGGAGATCTAAGGATAGATCATTAACTTTTGACGGGTTTTGATGATCATTGCTGTGGGGAAAAGCTCTATTTGTCTGTAGTAAGAAAGGGATGACTTGGGTTTATATCAAGTTTATGTCAGGAGACATTTTGTCTTTATTGCACAGGGAAGAGAAGAAATGGGGTCTACATGGAGGACATATGTCGATGGTGATTTAAGTGATTCTCTCTGGAAATGACCCCACCGCCCCGGCTTCTTCAATGAGCCACTTCGCAAAGCAGAAAAGAAGGCAGCAAACAGATAACAGAATAGAAAGTCAGCGTGAAAACTGTCTTGCATGTATGCTTATGTTTCGCTTTCTGATCTGTGAGTTTTTCAGGCACAAAATGACTAAATTTCAACAAGTTCAAATCATGCCTCGGATCATCCTATACAGCAAGTTGTTTACCCACTATATTACAGGCAAGTAATTTCAATATTGACAGATTGGCTAAAGCCCAAATTTGATATGCCGCTATTAGCATATTTTTACTGTTTCTGTGCTTACAAAGGAACCAGAATGTTCCCTGGCAGTCAAGGCTAATAAGTATGCAAATCATGATCTGTGCTTATAGGCAAGTTCTTTTTTGGTACATGAATCAGTATGCCAATTTGGCACTCCCCTTTCTGATCAGAGATAAGCAGGGCTGCAGGGATTAGGGTGACAGATAATTTCTTCTGAAAACTGTCTGAGTTTTGAAACATGCAGAATTGTGTTTAATCCCTCTTACTCTGCACAGTGGATTTGCTATAGGAGAAGCTGCTGACCAAAGGGCTAGTACACAGGTCTCTGTGCCAGAATATGTGAACCCATGAGGTTTTCTACTTTCTTAAGGTCACTTTTAGGCTTGTATGTTCAAAAGCTAAGAAACAGCTTTGTATCTAATGATTTTAGGGCCTGAAAGGAGATTTACAGTACTAAGGGATCTGTATCAACCAAGAGTGTGTGAAACAAGATCTTAGCACAATCAGTGATCATAGGTAGCATGCATATAATTCTCATGCTCACATGTTCCCTATCTGTGCATTCTCTTCAGTCATGACCATCTCAGTATGATGTAAGACACTTCCTTAGTAGCTCACATCTCTTGAGTATCCCCTCCAGACTACTCTTCCTTGTATGCGAGCTCTGCCACACAAACCTATGTGACTGGAGCATCGCTTTGTCATATAAGGGAAATGGCATCACCTTTCTTGTTCTTTCAGTACTGCTTTTTAACTGCGGGACCACTATTCCCCTCCTTCAAAAGAGCGCTTTGAGAGTGGACGTCTAAAAACCAGCAAGGCATTTAGACATTACAGCAGTGGAGGTCACTGGAGCACATAAACAGACAAAATTATACTGGAAGATACTAAAGAAGATCAAAAGGAAAACTTAAGACTCCTTTCATGTTGCAGGCATTTCTTTCTCTCAGCCTCAGCCGGTCCATCATGTCTCACTAGCCCTTTGTTATCTGCACCCGACTTCTCTCTACTTACAGTAATAGCTGCTGTTTAAGTCCCAAGGTATAACTTTTATCTCAACTAACACTCCTTTGAGAGCATCAGCAAAAGGGCTGCTAAGTGTCATCCCTGTTGAATGTAAACGAGAGTCTCTTCTCTGTTTGAATATCAATGTATTTGATCTTGAGTCAGGCCATGTAGTGGATGATTCGGGAGCTTCTCTGTATGTGCTGTTGCTGGTAATTCCTTTTGTAATTCTTGTTATGGTCTTCTCACTTGGAGAGCTTGAATGTGCAGCTTGCTTTCTGTTTCCCATTTTTGCCTAGAGAAATAAAATCAGCTTACTTTGTTGTTTTTCCCTGGCCTCCTTGGGTTAGATGTGAGCCTTCCTTGCCACTTTTGGAAACCCTCTGAACTCACTGGAGAAACTTACCCTGTAGAGCAACCTAGATTGTAATATATGAAGAAAAACAAAAATAACCAGTGCACAGGCAGCTCTGAAGTTGCCTGCACCCTAGGGGAATGCCAGCTCAGATGGCGCATCTTTAAAAGCCTGATATATGTTTCCAGCTGCCAGGGTCTTGCTGAACATCTGGCAGGGCCACGTGTCATATCAGGACCATGTGGGGCCTCACAGGACCTTAATTGTCTGGTGTGATTTGTTCAATTGGTGAAGGTCTAATCTTGGATTTAGAAGTCCTGATCTCAGTTTTCTGCTGTGTGACAGATGTACTGGGGCTAATCATTTAATCTCTGTGGGCTCCATTTCCCTTCTCTGAAAGGGGTGCATTTTGTACTTGCCCTGAGAATAGGTAAAGAAATTAAAGTACTCAGATATGACTTAAGGCAAAAAAGGTACCTTACGCTGGAAAATGTATGAAAGGAAAAAATGAAAACCCAAGAGAAATAAGAAGGTAGAGTTCTTAGCAAAGAAATAGAAGAGGTCATTGAGGTTAAATAAGGAAAAAAAGAGAGGAGCTTTTGGAAAAACAAAACATGCAAAACAATGCCCACTGCTACAGAAAAAAAAATTGGTAAGAATGGATTCCATCTGTGGAATTGTGGGTTAATATTCAGATTTATCCCATGTCTCTTAGATACATGGACTCCTTGTTCATAGAATCATAGAATCATAGAATCATAGAATCATAGAATGCTTTGGGTTGGAAGGGACCTTTAGAGGTCATCTAGTCCAACCCCCCTGCAGTGAGCAGGGACATCATCAACTAGATCAGGTTGCTCAGAGCCCCGTCCAACCTGACCTGGAATGTTTCTAGGGATGGGGCCTCCACTACCTCTCTGGGCAACCTGTTCCAGTGCTTCACCACCCTCAGTGTAAAAAATGTCTTCCTTATAACTAGCCTAAATCTACCCTCCTTTAGTTTAAAACCATTACCCCTTGTCCTGTCACAACAGGCCTTACTAAAAAGATTGTCCCCATCTTTCCTATAGGCCCCCTTTAAGCACTGAAAGGCCACAATAAGGTCTCCCCGCAGCCTTCTCTTCTCCAGGCTGAACAGCCCCAACTCTCTCAGCCTGTCCTCGTAGGAGAGGTGCTCCAGCCCTCGGATCATTTTTGTGGCCC
>VYZW01028584.1:106674-139439 GCA_013401315.1 Balaeniceps rex
CCATCCAACCAGTTCCTTATCCACCGAACAGTCCACCCATCAAATCCGTATCTCTCCAATTTAGAGAGAAGGATGTTGCGGGGGACCGTGTCGAAGGCTTTTTGGAAGTCCAGATAGATGACATCCATTGCTTTTCCCTTGTCCACTGATGCAGTTACTCCATCATAGAAAGCCACCAGGTTAGTCAGGCAGGACTTGCCCTTGGTGAAGCCATGCTGGCTGTCTCGAATCACCTCCCTGTCCTCCATGTGCTTTAGCATTGCTTCTAGGAGGATCTGTTCCATGATCTTGCCAGGCACAGAGGTGAGGCTGACAGGTCGGTAATTCCCAGGGTCCTCCTTTCTACCCTTTTTAAAAATGGGTGCAATGTTTCCCTTGTTCCAGTCATGGGGGACTTCACCTGACTGCCATGACTGGAAGCTTGACTACCCTACATTCTCCTACAAATGGACCTTGAGCTTGTTTGGAGGTTCTAGCAGGGGAGCACAGCTACCGTATACCCTTGACCGATGAACGGTACGCCTCTATCGGGGAAGGTCATCCTCTTTGACCGAGCGCGCAGCTTCGGGAGGGACGCACATGGAGCGGTGAGGGAGGAAGGGGACACCCGCCTAGCCAGCCAGATCAGCCGAATCAACCCTGGTGATCAATGGGGTGACAGATGTCGCAGCCAGATCGCCCTCACATCCAATTGAACAATTGTTCAATTGTTATATTAATAAATGGCCTTATAAAGGAGTTTTTCTGCTCATTGTGCTTTTAAGAAATGTTCACAGGAAAGTTTACAGCGAACTACCCAGATATCTCCCAAGACAAAATGATCACATCTTGGCTGGTGTCACAATATTAATACTTGATAGAAGGTGGTCAGTGGAATGGAGCCCAAATCTGGCCTTGACTACATGTCAACTGCACTTAAAGAATAGCCTTCAGAACAGCCCTAATCCGGGAGTCCTTCATGGTCATCCCATTGTCCACCCAGCCGCCCCTGTAAACATGGCTGAACATGACTGCTCAGGCACAATCTGAGCTCTCCAGACAGTGTACTCTCCTCCACTCATGCTTACAGATTTGGCATACATAGTTTTGGGGCCATCTTACCAGGAAGTATAGACATATTCTTTGACTCTAAGTCCTATAGAAATATTTCCAGTGGGCTTCAGCAGGCTCTGAATTAGAATGCTAATCCCTTCCATAGTGGGTTGCATGGCAAGCAGCAAAGAAGAACACATCTACATCTATATTTTATTACACTTTGTCTTGCAGAGATGATGGAAAGTGTAGAATTTGTACTGCTGGAAGGAAGAAGAAAGAGGGAGTTAGACATCCACGCTAAGATTTAAAAATGGAGACAACACACTTCCTGAAGGCTCCTAAATTACAAAACATTCACCTCTCATGAGAACATTGTTTTTCCAAGTGATAAGTCAAATCCTGAGGTAAGTGCCAAAGTTTTTGATGAGAAATTGTATTCAGTACTTAGGCTGTTTACCACATGATGAGTAACACTTTGTCAGAGTGGAGCTTCTATTTCTACCAAAGGTCTAACTGTACTGAACAATACACGGGCTCAATATCCATAATAAAGTAACCCCTGTGCAAGCTAAAGGCTGAATTAAAAGGTCATGCTGTATTGCCCTGGTTTTACATAGTCTCTCAAATGCCAATGAACATCTGAGACTCCTGTGCAGAAAACAACAGTGTAATGGAGATGTTCTCAATTTTCCTGCGGGATCTTGCAGCGTCTTCCCAAGGAGAGTAGATAATGGGGTTAGAGACATTGTTTTACATGTTGCACAGAGAGAGGGAGCAGAGCTATCCAAGAGAAGGGTCTAGGTTTCCTTTTAATAAAGGTGTGCCTGACACAGCAGTGAAGCTAAGATAACCTTGTTTCATACAGATATGATAAGGTAATTAAGTCTTGAAGGAAAGCCATCCTAGATAGATCTTCCACTTGCCCACATTCCTGATGGAAGGAACATGATAGTCCTGCTGATGCTTCAGAATCAGCATTTGCAAATACTTCCTGCAGCTATTTTGTTTGCTTACATAATGACCAGGGCTAGGGCTTGGCCTTGCTATTGTAATTAATAACTTAGGAAGAAAAGAACACAAAACCACATTAAAGTGTATATCTTAAAGCTTGTTGCTTTCAAAGAATGAAGATTGGGTCAACCTCGTGGAAAAATGCCTAACTTTGCATCATATATCAGGATCTACACTCAAACCACTAAAAATACTAGCATTGTATGGATGTCAAGAAGACCTCATATAACTGCATGAATAGCTTATGCTAATATGAAGAAAATCATACCTTCTAAAACTCATACCACATGGATTTAGAACCATTTATTATTACAGCCAAAGGGACCATTTTGATGATCTAAACTGACCACCTTCCTAACAGAAGCAAAAGAACCAGTCTCATAACCCCTTTTGGAAGCACATCACTGTTATTTGTGTTATGTGTTTGAAAGACATGCAACTTAGACTTCAATATATCAAATACATTAAGATCTATCATACCCCTAGATAAGTTATTTAAACAGTTAATCAGCCTGGCACTTAGTTTTTGTGTCTCGTTAGGAGAGCGACCTGGTCCAGTTTCAGTTTCCAACAACTGGCTCCCAGCATGCAGTTCCCAAAGGCTGCCTGACACTTCCCCAGGTAGACCTTTGTAAACTGAGACCAAGCAAACTTTCAACTTCAGGTAGAGGTAAGCTAAATATATCTTGGGTCTCTTGGAGGAATTAAGTATATTATATTGAGACATATTCCTAAGTTTTAAGTACTCCTGGAGATCTTTTCTGCCCCCTTTTCAGTCTTTCAACTTATTTTGTGAAATGTGGAAAACAGGATGGACATAAATATTCCAAAAAGGGCCTCATGAGAGCCATTCACAGAACTGAAGTTGGCTCCTTACTCTTCTATGAAATCCTATTGCTTGCCCATACCACATCTGTATTTAAACTAATGGCCACAGCATTGTACTTGGAGTACCTCTAAGTGTCTATCACTGCTCCTAAATTGGTGTGAGGCAATCTACATTCCAGCATATATGACCTGCAGCCGGCAGAGTGAGTGGAAGGCAGGCAGAGGCATTGTATTATCTTGATAGTAGTAGATCCTAGATACTTTCATGTTATTATTGGGTAGCACATATTGTTGGGGTTTTGGGTTTTTTTTAAGATTTATTTTGTTGCACAAATATATTTCACAGTCCTTTTTAACCCTTGGTAAGGGAAAGGTTCTCCTCCCTTAAGCTAAATCTTTGTGAGGATCATCTTCTCTCTACCTTTGTTTCGAGCTCTCTGTGATATGGACACCCTCACAAAGATTTTTTTTGGATGCTCTGCACTCTTTATCTGGACAAGACTGACGTTCTCAGCTCTATAAGCATTTTTTTCAGCCATTCTTACTAGGAAAGACTGGTAACTAAGCTATCATTACAATGCGACTTACGTGCTGACTTTTGTCATGGCAACTCTGTTCAGTTGTGAGCAAAGTAGTAACTACATTAAATAAGGAGGTTTTTGCCCCAAAGAAAAAGATTAATTTTTTGCAATTTGCATGTAGCAGGAGCTAAGAGTGTTCCCCATCCAAGTTCTCTGTACACACACTGTGGGATATTGCTATGCAAAGAATTCCTGATTCAGCAAAATATTCTAACACGCTCAGCTTTGAACATGCTTGAGGAAGTATTTGCTGTACCAACAGAAAAAATATTAGTTCATTGAAGCAACAGTTAGCAAAAGCAGGATAAAGGAGGATGAGATGTGTGAAGAGACAAGGTGAAATCAAACAAAAATAAACATTTGCCTGCTTGAATGGGAGCAGATTTCTATGGACCGATGTATAGATCCTCTGGGCACCTGCTCCAGAGGAACCATGCGATGAGAGGCAAAAAATAACAGATCTGAGACCTCTTATGTGATGATGTCCTAAATTTACATACAGAAAATGCCTGTTAGTAGCAATATATGGTCCCCTGAGGCTCTATTGCTCCTCACAGTTGCAGCTATTGCTGGTTGAACAGCACAGGGCAAAGAAAGGGAAAATGTTCCTTAGAAATGTTACTCCCAAGTGGCTGTTGCTTTTAAAACGTGTTTCTGTTAGTCATACTGAAAACATGCTTGGGAAAAGCTTTTAGAAAGCATCTTTACAAAGGAAAGAATATCTGTGTAAATATGCAGTGCAATTTTAAATTTCAGCTAAGGCTGGAAACAATGCAGAAATGTACCCTATACATTTAAAATGCAGGGAAAATACATCTTTTGCTAACATTCTTCTCTAGTTTGCCTCTAAAAGGGTCTTCTTCCTTGTCTGTGATATGAGCAGCTGCTACCATTTCGTCTTAAGGCTTCTCCAATCTTCAAAGTCCTGGAACATATTTTGTCATGCATCCATAATGACCCACAACTTAGACAGAAAAAAACAGAGCTGCCTCTAGCCCATTGGCCATGAAATCATTCTCTAGTGATTCCAATATCTTATGGCCTTGTTAAATTGCCCAGGCCAAATCACTCGTCAGACTTACACAGGAATAAAATTATTTTATGCTCTTGTCAAGTGTCATACAGATCTGAGCAGCATTCAGTGTTCTTTACTTCTCCAAACCCAAATCGGAAAACAAAGCCACCATCACCTTTAGAGATGGAAAATTACTGCAGTGAATTTTACAAGGGCTAAAATTCACATGTGCTGGCTCATTAGTTCTGTCCAGTGTTGCCTTTCAATGTCCACTGCTGTTTCTCTTTTCTTTATTTTCTCTTTTTCCACTTACTAGCAGAAAGAGCGTAAATAAATGGGAGAACAATCTAAATACCAGATTGTTGTGGTTTAGCCCCAGCTGGCAACTGAGCACCACACAGCCACTTGCTCACCCTCCCCCTCCCCAGTGGGATGGGGGAGAGAATCGGAAGGACAAAAGAAAACTCACGGGTTGAGATAAAAACAGTTTAATAATTGAAATAAAATAACAATAATAATGATAGTAAAAAAATTGCAATGAAAAGAAGAACGAGAGAGAGAGAAACGAAACCCAGGAAAAAAACCAAGTGATGCAACCACTCACCACCCGCCGACCGACACCCAGCCAGTCCCAGAGCAGCCATCGCTCCCCCCGGCCAACTCTCCCCCAGTTTATATATGGAGCATGATGTCATATGGTATGGAATAGCCCTTTGGTCAGTTTGGATCAACTATCTTGGCTGTGCCCCCTCCCAGTTTCTCGTGCACCTGGCAGAGCATGGGAAGCTGAAACAGAAAGTCCTTGACTGGTGTAAGCACTACTTGGCAACAACTAAAACATCAGTGTGTTATCAGCATTCTTCTCCTACTAAATCCAAAACACAGCACTATGCCAGCCACTAGGAAGAAAATCAACTCTAATCCAGCCAAAACCAGGACACAGAGCACATTTTTTCCCTAGTTAAAGCACTGAAAATCAGTATGTGCTTTACGACACGAGAGCAATTGGATTTGAGATAGCTAACCATTGCACTAAATGGTGTCAATGCTTGTGGAACAATAAAGCTGCTCTGCTGCCACTGCTCCTTCAGAAGCAGCCTCCAGTTCCTGGTACCAGAACCAGCCATGATCAGGGACCACTAGAGATCCCAAATGATTTCACATCAGATGTTGTCTAATACTTTATCTGGAAGCTTGCTTCCCTCTTCCCTTGTTAAGGGTCATGAAACCTCGGAGACTTGTGCACATTCTTATCTTTAAACAAGTCTTGTCTAATGAAAATGCAAAATGGATAAGGTGAAATGTTTGTGAAAGCCTTCCCAAGATGAAATTGTAGTCTTGCTGCAGTCAGTCTCCCACTGACTCTACTGGACTTAGAATGGCAGCTGGGTGTGTGAAGTCACAGGTTTCAAAATATTTGAAACGCTTTCTCAAAAGTCCTTTTGCCCGGAAAAAAGAATCAATGGTAGAAGTAAAAGCCAAACCCCAGTGCAACCACACACATCTGCAGCAAATCTTCATTACCCAGCAGCCGGGGCGGGTGCATGGTGCTACGCAGCAAGCCGTGCGTAACAGCCTCTCCATATGCCACATTCCACAGCCACCACAACTTATATATACAGCTTTCTAAAAAAAGCCCAAGAAGCACAAATGAGCGCAAACAAGCTGGGCACACCACTCTTCAGCTGCCGTGTCATGTATTCCCACCTTCAAATAGTTCTGCCCTGTATTTAGGAAGCATCTCCCAGCTTTTGATCTCCAAGCAACTTGAAAGCACTCATGAATTCAGGACTGCAGAAATCTCTTGGTGCAGTTAAGTATAATTACTCCACCACTGTCTTTTCCTCTTTCTTCTCCAACTACAGAAACAAAGGAGATGAATTAATCACCAAGTTCTGCCACCTTTATTTAAGTTGAACAGCTCTTTTGTCCCTGAATAGTCATCTGGCTGAATACTGTACTGCTTAATTCGGGAAAGAGGAGCAGATGCAGGTGTTAAATGATTTGTCTCAACACTTGATAAAGGAGACAGAGACAAAACCTACTGGCCCTCAATTTGCTAGTCTGAAATTGTTGTTAGAGTAAGTAATCCATCCAATGGGACTTTTCTGCTGGGCATTGGCAGTAGTATGCTCGGCAGCATTTTATATAACTTTTCACAAATCCACCATGTTAACTCAATCCAGAGCAAATTTGGGCTTTTTTGGGATGTTGGTATCTCTTTTCTAAACTTATGATGATGAAAAGAAGTTTGTGTGTATGGATTAAAGAAGAGAAACTTGCTTAAAGAAATGGTACTCTTGAATTCTCTGTGTTTCATCACTGTTTCCAAAGCAGGAGCCCTCTTTCTCCCAATGCCATCTCCACCTTCCTAATCAGTGCTGAAAGTAGTGCAAAGGAAAGCTAGGCTTTTGCCTGTGATGAGTTGATAACAGTGACATATAAGTTGATGATGGTTTTGGTGGTTTTGAGGGATTTTGTCCTCCTCAAATCTGTAAGCCCTTATTAATATTTTCCCCACAAATGTCTAACCCACAGGTAACATTCTTCTGCTAAAAGTGTTCCCCTGGAAGAGCTACGCCTTTTCACAGATTTTCATGGATTATGCATTCACCTTGATCAACTTCCCCATTCCTCCCTCAAAATGCATTACAAAACAGGGGAAAAAATGTTCCCAGATAATTTGCAGGAGCGCATTATACTTGCTCAGTGCTGCCTAACAATTAGTGTCACTTGGCATGTTACTGTCTTTTTCCTTCTAGAAGCAAATTCAATAGCTGTTTCAACAGAACGGGGGTGGGTTTGGCAGCTATGTGACCCAGATACAAGCCTCAGTTTGAGTATATTTTCAGCATTGCTATCTTGGCTTATCTCAGGGTTGGGAATCTGAAGCTCTCTGTAAGCATCCAGCTGCAGTGGATTTAGGCAGCTGGAGTCCTGGCTGCTTGCTTAGGGCAAAATGTTAAGGGCCAAGCTGCATAGAAAACGCCCTTGGCAACTGCTCAATAGAGGGAGGAGAGGAGAGAAGGCAGTAACAGTGGGTAAAACAGATCTTGGAAATAAGGAAGAAAAGAAGGTTTTGCTGCACATGAGATGGGGAGATGCTTGTATTACAAGGGCAGGGTTATCTGAATAAAAGGGTTTGGTTTCCAGCTTTGCTTTGGGATCCCTCTCAGCTCAGCAGAGTGCAGGGCAAACAGGCATAGTGTAAAGCTCCTTTCTGCTCTCAGTCCCAGACCAGGGAGCTCTGCACAACCTAGAATGGATTAAAGGGGTTCTTAGCAGGGGGATTCACACCATCCTGCTTTCATCACCTCTTAGTCTAGGGAACAGCAGTCTCCTGTCAGAAGGTGATTTAGAGCAGGGCTGGGTGCTGCTCTGAATGTCTGGGCTCTTCTGTGCCCACAAAGGACTCCACAGGGACATGAGCCAGCAAGTCAAGTGCCTCTAATGGGGCAGTGTGTTCATTTTCCTGCCTCCAACTGCTGCCTCTGCCAAGGATGTGCCAGCATGCTACACAGCCTGCCTTATCCTCTCCCTGGCTTGCTCATTATACTGAATTTTGTAGGCTGGCAGAAAGGTGGCTGTGCCAGCTTGTTGTCACCTAAGAAAGCTCCTGTGTCATGGGGAGTCTTTGACAGCTTCATTTGGGCAGCTTTGTTTGTTCTCTGTGCCGTATTAGCAGCACAAATGGGTGGAAACTGGACCAGCTATCCAACCTCCAACATATGATCTGGGATAAACCAGTTATGGTAGCATTTCCCCTTCATTTTGTGACCACCGCAGGAAGCGGAGGTTGGCATGGCTCAGCACCACCTGCATGTTCCTTATTGTGCCGAAGATCGTGTCCAGCAAAGCTGGGGAGGAAACCTAGCAGGTGACAACAGTGCAAACAGATTGAGAGGATGACCGTGGAGCTGGAAAACATGCCAGGTATTTCCAAATCCAAATGTCTGCACTTAAACACATCAGTCACAATGACTGGACCAAGAGAGCCTGTTGGCTGCTGGCTGTGGTTTTCAAACACTGTTCTTACTGTCCCTCCCCAAGTCACTTTGGGCAACCTTTACCATGATCACAGAGTCTCTGTATGAAGAATGCATGCAGCTGAAGAACACAAAGCAAGTATTTCCTATCTAATATACACAACTGATAGCTAAAAATAACGAACTGTGCTAGGTGAAGCATTCATATGGTCACCACCATAAAGCACCTGTGGGGAAGGGTGGTCTCTGGCTTCAGCTTTCCCGCTGGCCAACATGCCAGCCGTTGGTCAAGGCCCCATAGGACCACTCAGCACCTTGAGCCTGTTCTTTGGCTCTGTTGTATGTTTTGGTTTTGTCCTGTCTAGTGTGGGTTGATCCATCCCCATACATGTTTCTAACAGTCTCTGGTGGTGGACATGCTTGAGCAGGAGTGTGGACAGCCAGCCCTTAGTCTGGACTGTTGACCGAAAACTGTAGGGCATGGCAGACTGATGACTTTTGTTTTTGTCCACCTTCATAGACACTTACTGGGCTACAGGGGCACATGCTTTTTAGTTGCCTTGCATTTCCTGTATTTGCTGCTTTTTGGAGCAGTCTGCCACAAACAGTATCCCCAGAAAGACTTCTGTGGACATTTGACCTAACTAGTCTTTGAGGGACCCCAAATAATCCCAGTAAGCCACAGTGGACTCTGTAGATTTCCTTGCTGGCCATTCTGAGCACTGGTTCTGATAGGAAAGACCAATCTGTATGTTTGTGTTTGTGCTCTTTTCTAGTGGAGTGCTGTAAGGTGAAAGCAGTCTTTTGTGGCTTAGTCCCTGCCAGCCGCTCTGCTATGTGAGGCAATACAGTTTGTTTGCATTCAAGAGTAGAAAAGTGTTTTGTATTGACAACAATAAGTGTATGTCTTTGCTGGCCTGGAAGATCCCTTCTAGTTCAGTGACTCAAGATTCCCAAGGATGATCACAAGACTGGGCAATGGGGTTTAACTCTGGAGTCAGGGGAGCTAGTGGTAGGGATTGGATGGTTGCAAGGTATGTGGGAGACTTTAGGATCTGAGGGCTGTGTAGGGTAGCTGCACCTCTTCTTCCTCCCTCCTCTACCTGTCTTCAATCATCAGGCAAAGAGCAGCAACTGCTCCAAGACAAATGAGAGGCATGTGGATGGGATGCATATGTGAGAATGAGGACTTGCAATAAAGTGCATCCTATCCAGCATGGACCTTAAACAGGAAAGTCCTGCCTGAGGGATGGCTTAATTTAGGTGTGTGTTGCCTCTGGATGGTGTATTACCAGGTACACTTTTACAAAAAAGTGATGGAGTCTTGATCTGTCAGTAACTAACAGAGCTGGCTCCAACCTGTTAAACTTTCATCGCCCTGATTACTGCAGTGCACAGGGGGTGAGGAGTTAGCTGTTAGGAAACATGCATATCATGCAAGCCATAAAGAATTATTTGTACTTATTCATATCCCCTAACTGATCCCCTAACTCCTAACTGGAGTTTCCAAAATCCTTAGGCAGAAATTCACTGTGCTTATCTTCTTACTTTTTCTTGTTTAAGCAAATGGGGAGAAACAAGCCATAAAGTGTCCAGTTCTGCTGCACCTATTTTACATGTTGAAGAATTGTTTAATCCCAGAAAAGGAGGATATTTTAAGGAGAACATGGTCCAATCAGTTCAAAGAAAATATCAGTTACATATATGGGTGATACAGATAAAATTTATGCATTTATATGCATACTGGGCACTCTTTTCTAGCTGCAGGTTCTCATTAGATTTCCCCAACCCTGTGACACCAGCTTCCATGCTCTCCCTTTTCTCCATCTGTGTCAAGCACATGAGTAGATTTATTCACTTAAAGTGAAGAATGCTTAAGATGCTTAAAGTGAAGCTTATCCTTCAGGATTTTGCTGGACAAAGGCCAAAGATGTACAGCGTTGCTCCTGTCTTATCACATACACGAGACATCCACTAATAAACAAATAAAACAAGTTCTGTCATGTGCTAATGGCATTTTTTCCCCCCAATTTGCTAGCCTATGTGTTTTCCAGTGCAGATGTTTTTTAATGCAAACAAGGAGAACACAGCACTAAAGTGGTCAACATTTTGGTTTTCATTTCATTCTAAAATTACAATTTTAAGAATGATTTCCCCTTAAATCTTGCATCTGTGTGTGCCTTGGCACCTGAAATGGCACCATGTGTGGAGCCCTGAAAGGAGCAGAAGTGCTGACACATACAGCTTCACTCCAGCTATGGGAAAGTGCCATTATAATTAACTCCAGGGATTCTCTTCATTGCCGGTAAAATTATGATGTATTTTCCCCCTGTAACCTGAAAAATAGCTCCAGGGTTGAATTTTTGTCCCAACCCTTACTTTTCATTTCACATGCGTTAAAAAATAAATACATTCTTTTTAACTTTGATCCTCTGCCAAAACTTGTATAAGCAGCAGTTCATGAAATAATATGTTTCTCCTAATTTATGCAAAGAATGGGAAAGCATTTGCACTAACAGTACAGATGGCTGTGCCCTGTCTGTAGCAGCGACGTAAACACATTAGCAGAGGTCTGAAACTTCTGCGTTCTTATAATACAGCTATAGCACCTAACAGCTCTATTGGTCTAAAACCAATGTCTCTGTCACTCTGAGAAAACCTGATGGACAAACTATTTCTTTTACGTTACTGTTATGTTTTCCAAAGTGCTTTAGAAGTCAATGATGCATGAGCCTTGGCTAATGCTGAGAAAAGCTGCTGAAAATCTATATGGATTGTATGTTGAATAACCCCGTTTTCCGAGCATGCCTCCTGGGCTGCTCATGTCAGGCACATCCTGCACTACAAAAGATCACTAATATGAGCTCCTGTCCCTAGCTGAAAATGATCAGCTATGAAGCTAGACAAGAGGCTGTGTCCATGTTGAGGAAGAGGTTTGGCTGTGCAATCAACAGGGACCTTTCCCCTGGGGTCAGCAAGCTTTGGATAAAGGCTTCGGCTATCAAGAGCTGCCCGTGGCCATCAGTCACACCTCTGAGAGCATGCAGGTCTCCCTCAAAAGCTGTCCCAATGGAAAGCACATTGGACCGTTCAAGTCCAGAGAACATGAAAGCCATAACACAACAGATGTCCAAAACGCAGGGGGCTGAGCCAGTTAGCCAGCTCCTTTGTGAAACAGCTCTTCATACTGTTTATTCCTCTTCAGCAGCAGCTTTAAAGTTTTATTCTCGTGCTTAAACAGATATGTAATAAAGATCAACTGAAAATGACCAGTGCAGTCCCAATGAGCTGAAAAGGCTCCATTAATGTACAGTATTTGAACATACCTCTTCCCCATCTCTAAAACACTTGTGGTTGCATTGAGTGTCACAGCATCATGGGTGTGTGCACATGTCTCTAGCAGGCTCAGCATCTGAGCACTGTCTCTCATGAGCACATACCAGCTGCTCGCTTGAGCATATTTCATTGGATGACAAAGCACAAGGTTGCATAAAACATCTGCAGAGTGTCTCTGGATAAGTTGCTGATAACCTGTGTTTCAGCCCAATCCTCCTGCTGTTTAGAGCATGTCTGCTGCGTACACTGTAAATAAGGAGCCTACTTATGCACAGAGAACAAGGGGTCTGATGAATGGCAAAGAAATACAATTTATGGGGAAGTAACCTGAGAAACTGCACTGGAATCTCTTCTCCCATAAATAATGTGCCTTTTAACCTGACATTGAACATCCAAGTCTTGTGCTTAAGCATGTTACAGTGAAATTCCTTGCTGTGTTACCTTGGTGGGCTTCACGCAGTGGAGGCAATCCAGGCTGTGTAATGGCTTTGGAGGGAAATGCAGAACTGAAATACTGAAGGGCCCCCCTTTGTTGAAAATTGCTGTTCAGGAAAGGGCCAAAAAAGCTTTGGCTAAAGCAGAGGCACTGTGTGACTTTCTGCCCTGGCCCTGCTGTTTGTCAGAGCTCCTGGCAACAGCTTGGGTGCATGAACTGCCCAGATCTCACGCCCTCCCAAGCCTTTTCCTCTGCTGTTTATTAATCTTCTTTTGTAAGGCTCCTCCCATTTATAAGCTCCATCACTAGCTTCTCATTAATTGCAATTTAAGAACAGGGCTGCTGGTTTGGACAATTAATAGCCTAATAAGTGAAGGAGCCTTTCACCTCTGGGTTGGAAATTCAGACCCAATGCACAGCAGTAGTCTGGGGAAGTCATTAGCACCAGATGGGTCATCGTCAGCCAGCTGAAATGTGGCGGATACCCTCATTCCCCTCCTTTCTGCACAAGGCACCGTGTCACCATCTACCACATCCCGTGTGCTCCCATGGCTGCAGGGGAGCAGACTGTTCCAGGCAATGAAATGGCTCCTCAGCCCTCCTAGGCTCCATGGCACCACGTGGCCCAAAGCTGGGGGTGACACCAGCTTGTTGCTGTCCTGCACTTGAGGCGAACCCTGCGAGTCCTGCGAGCATCTGCAGGCTAGACAGACTGACCTGGGCTCGTGCACAGCACAGTCTGTACTCGAGGTGGACAGAGGGGGTCAAGGTTTCAGCTGCCCGCCCAGCTGCCTTGGACAAGTTAAAAAATATTTGCCTGGCACACTCATATTCAGACCAAAGCCTTATTTCTTATGCAGTTTAAATTACGTTCTAGCTTGGCATTACTTGTTCTCTGTGACCCAAATTAATGTCTCTGTTTTAATTATCTGTGTCAGACTGAGTGCGGAGAGAATTCAGTGCTGGTGGAAGCTGTTGGATTCACAGCAGTGGAAATGGAGACCCCCTGCATCACACAACAGCTGCTTGAAGGACCACCGCAGACCCACGCACCCCTCATCTGCCCCTAGCAGGGGCCAGGGACCCAGCTCATGCCACCCCCATGAGCCAGTTCATGTATGCACTGCCTATCTGTGGATGCTGCCAACAACATCTTCCAATTTTATTCTTGCACCTACAATGCTGGACACGTGGGGATGCAATGAAAAATTCAATCATCTTCTCAAAATTAATCTTTAAAATGAATTTCCATTCTGCCCTCTGCACAGCTAACTGCAGACGGCTGTGGGAAACCTGCACCTGTATTTTACAGGGAACTGCTCCCCTCGATATTCAGGTGCACTCACTGAAGAGATGCAAAAAAAGCCCAGAAAGGTCCTGGTAAGCCACACTTTTTCAGTGTGTGGGCAACTCTGCGCAGAAGGGAGTCAAACTGGTAGATTCCCAAGTGCCCTCTGTAACCCTCTGCCTTAGTTAGTGGCCTGCAGCAGAAAAAATGCAGGTCTTTGCCTCAGTTCTCAGAGCAGTTTTTTAGAGCAAATCTGTCATCACCAGTGTCCTAAGCTGATACTGTGGACAGTGATGAGGATGGAGAGGTTAAGATGAGGACATCCGTTTCATTCTATTTCTGGTACAAGGACAATAGCTTCTCATCAAAAGGGAGGGCAGACAGTTTGGCATGGTGGCATCTCTAAATGCTGCAGCTAAATCCAACTGGGCTCATGAGTCAGATGTCTTTCTAGCATGGCATCAGACAAATATCTGAACTGCAGCCTACAAAGGCTCCGTCCTTTCTATTTTAAGAGCTGTGTGAACAGAACTAGAATACTGCAGCTATTTTCCATTATGATTTATCTCTCCACACACTTAGAGTCTGCCCTGATCATGCAACAAAATCCCAGGCTTGCAAAATCCTCTTCTCATGATCAGTGACTTCTGGCGAGAAATCCCAAAGCAAGGAAAAGCATGAAAAGAGAACAGAAGTTGGTGGTGCAGACAGAAAGAAAAAGAGAAGGCAGGTAGAGAAATCAATGAAGGAGAAGATATGTCCAAATTCATCATTGGAAAGGAAAGAAGAAATCAAGAAGTTCAATCACAGATGGAAGGAGATGTGGAAAGAAAACAGAATTGGCTATTTGAGTCATCTGAAAATATACAGCGTGTCATACAGCCCTATAAAAGAGGTCAGGAACAAATGACAACGTGACTTCAAAAAAGCTCATCATGCTCTTTAGATCAGCTGGACCTGACATGGCCCAGCCTCAATGGCAGGGTGCCTCTGGCCCCAAAGAGAGAGGAGCTCCAAGTTAGACCCAAAAGTCTTTTTGGTGAAACCTCCCTCCCTGGGTGGTGGCTCCACTCCCTCAATGTCGAATGTCTCCTGGCTCCACCAGAAATTCAACCAGCCTGCAAGAAAGGAGGTCTCCTCAGCCGGCAGTCTGCCTGACTCCAGAGCTTTTCTTCTGATTCTGTTACAGAAACAAGCTTTTCCTCAGGAAGGCTAAAAACCTACAGGTTGCTCTCTTCCTAACCTCTGAATTTTATGAAGTCACTTAAGAAGTTCAGAGTCTCTAATGCTGTTTCCTGAGGCAGGGCATTTAATTCTGCAGTACAATAGTCTTTTGAAGAAGATATAGTCTGCCAAAAAATCACCCATTCTGCTTTAAAGGCAGGAAATAAAGCTTCAGGTGTTAAATCATGGTACTTTCATTCACTGAAAGCAGACAGCACATTTCAAAAAAATTCACAATAAAGTCCAGCAAATAACTTTTTCTCAGAATTTGCCCATAATTGATTGAATTCCAGAAGAGAAAAGAGATAATGAGAGGCTGCTCATCTCTTGGTCCAGGCCAGTGACAATGTTGTAGGCTGTGTCTAGCGAGCAAAATGCACCAGCCCTGTCCCTCCAGGGCTGGATTTTGAGTGTTAAACTCTTGCAGCTCTGCCACTGCTGGAGCATGCCCATGGGGCCTTGTTCCAAATTTTTGCAGCACGTCATTTGCCCCCAAGAGAGTATTTCTTGTTTATGTTTCAGAGAAAAACTTACTTTTTTCCCCCTACCAATCAATTCACTAACATAAACATCCTCAGTGCAGAATTTCTAACATCGACAATACTGTACATCTTTACCTCTCCAGGGTATTGCTCTCGTCTTTGCAATAAAATAGGTCTGCCGCGGTGGGAAAATTCTCAACCTTAACTTACATACAGCAGCCCTCTTTTTCTTGGGAAGCAATAGGGAAACACACTAGTAACTGTTCCCATTCTCTGTATTTATTTTATTATTCACACAAATGTGAATCACTAATCAGCATCTATCTTAAATCACCATAAACTTCCTGAGTAGTTTGCTTTGTATTTTCACTAGGCAGCCAGCCCAGCTGGTTCCCATAGGTACTAGCAAAATAAAACCCTGAGAGAGAGATCTAACATTTGATTCTTGCAAGCAAAAGCCTCTAGTATTACAGCCCGATAAAGCATCAATCAGCACCTGGCAATGTTCCTTTCTTCTGCTGCATCAACCCAACCCCTCCCTGATCTGCATTCCTGCCAGCGGGTAGGAACCTCATTGAAATATTGACCAAAATAAAAACCATTCCCATCAATACGTACTGTTACCATGAGCTATAATTTTGTTCATTCATTATTATGCACAGTGACAGCCTAAGCCCAGTGTGAGTAAAGGGCTGTGGTGGCAGTCTTCAAGGCTGGTCTGTCTCTTTCCACAGGGTTTCTGTACTCAACGCAGCATGTAAAGAAAGGGCCACATCAGCTGGAAGAGCTCCACTGACAGTAATGGCACTGCATCGATTTTGACTCACTCAGCTCCTAGTTCCTAATGTTTAAAGGGATGTTTTTGACATCTATATTGCATATCTGGGGCTTTCTTTGCTTCTCTCTTCAGGTCATACTTAGAGACAATATTTGCACCTAATTCAGAAATGGTGCACAAGCCTCTGAAATGCATTCACCTGGCTTCTCTCAGAGGGCGAATGATTGCTCTTAGGACAGGAACCGAAACATGACTGGTGTCACGGAGCCCATCCCCATCGCACATGTTTTGTGTGTGACAGAGAACAAATCTGGCCTGGGATGGGACTTTCTGGTAGAATAAGGTATTTTAGGTATTAGTTGTTCGTCTCTGAGACCAAACGGCCCTTGAGAGAAAAGACTGACCATGGACCAAATTACATATCGTCTGCTTCTGCTCCACTCGGTTTGCCCCCTGAGCCATCCTGAATGCAGTGTCCTAAAAATGACTGACACCAAGCCTGGATGGGAAACAGAAAATGGGATCCAGAATAGCCTTCTGCCACAGCTGACATCCAGGGAGTGCTGCCCCACGCTCTGCGGGCTGTGTCAGCTCCAGATAAGTAGCTACGCCTTAGTGAAACAGCAACCTTTCACCTGCGTCCCTTGACGAAAGAGATGAATATCGATAAATGCAAGAAGGAGTAGCAGCCCCTCAGACTCCTGGCTGGAGCCTGACATGCCGCTAAGTGCCAGTTTGGGTCTCCTTTTGGCCTTTGCCTGACGGGAGGAACTGAGCATGTTAAGATGTCGAAGAAGAAGGGCATGTCGTGCTCAATGTTGTACATGCTGGGAGAGAGGTGGAGGTTTGACTGCACCTGGATCCAGGAGAGCAGGTTGCAGTGAAGAGGAGAGTCACTCGAGGACTGCTGTGTGTGTATTTATCTGACCAACACCACCAGGTAGCCACAGACTGAGTCACTCTGTGCATGGCAGAGCATATCAAAAGTTTGAGGTTATCACTAATGGGAATCTTTGGTATAAAAACATTGGAGGAAAGAAAGGAGGGGCAGAGCTACATGTCTTTGCGCAGTGAGCGCAGACTAACAAAACTGTATGACCCAGAGTGGCCCAGCAGGCTGCTGCACTTCAGCTCAAGCCCCACAGGACCAGGAAACCAGAACGATGCAGCTCAGGTGGTGTGAATAAGGATGCTGATGTCTGCTGGAGAGACTTGTGGTGTCGGGGGTGGTCTCCCAGCGGATTTAGCTCATGGCAGAGTACTCATTGCAGACTGCCATACTATGTTTCCCTCCAGCCTGTGTATAATTTCCACCTTCAACCATTTTAAAGCCAGGAACAAGTGAGAAGCCTAACCCATCTGGCTTCTGTGCTACTTTCTTATACTTCTGTTTCGACAATGTTAATATTCTGAATGTTCTGGATGTTTTCCAGAGCCTTTGTTTGGCCAGAAAGTGCCATTAGTGACTTTTGCTACTATCTTAATGAAATGGGGTTTTGCAATTCATTTTAAAGTGTGAAGGACAAATGCAGGAAGAAAGAAATACAAATGGAAGAATAAAAGGGCAATCATGTGCTTGTGAATAGGAGTTCTGATGTTTTACAAGTACTGTTAAAGTCATGTATAATGCAATTTATTTCACCGAATACAAATAAGCATGCTTTTGAGTACAAAACAAGTGAAATTAAAGCAAGGCTGTGGGTGCCGCAGATGGAGCGCTGGACTTGGGTTGGGAGACTTGTCTTTCCTCTGCAGGGCTGCCACCGATCTGCCGTATGAGCTCAGGCATGTCCCTTGCAGCCCAGAGCTGCAATGGTGTTTGAGCATTGCTGTACTGAGCCCTGCAATGACAAAATGACATAGTGCTCTCACAGATGAGCCCTGATGTTTTAGCAGAGGCAGATCCTCACTTTCAGCATCTGTCCTCCACTTCTGCCAGTAGTCTGTGTCTCTGGCAGGGGTGATGGAGATTGCTCTGCTGATGAAGCCCCAAACAGAGGTAACTGAGATGTGGATGCACATCCCAACCTACCATCCCAACTTTGGGACCAGCACAGTCAGCAGCCAGGGGAAGCAAGTGGCAGAAGCTGGTAATATCTCGGATGGCCGCAACTTCATTTGCAAGAGGTCATCTATGAAAACCATGAGCAGGGACATCAAAAGCGATACACAGGGGCAAGACTCCCTCACCAGCCTTCAGGACGCAGGCCCTTGAGGACCGGGGTTTGAAAGGCATTCAAGATCCTAATAAAGGAACTCAGCTGCTTGCGTAGTACCTTTCTCAGCTTGAAGTATTGCAAGGCCTAAGCACCTTTCAAAAGATGACATCTATTTGTTCATCTTTGCTGCTTGTGCTCTCAGAGCAAGGGCTGCGATGCCATAAACACAGCTCACCATGATGGTGCCCTGACCCCATTTGTGCACTGCTGTAATAGCAAGCTGTATAGTATTATAATGAGAGTCCAGGTTTACCTCTCCCCATCCCTTCTCCCATCCCCAAAATCATATCAAGAACATTTAAAAAAAGAGTATGAAGGTTTTTTGGTGCAGGACCCTGAGAAAACACTAAGTCTTTTCAAGCCATATCATAGACAAATATTTTTCTTCTCACAGTCATTGATCCATTTGGGAAAACACTCTACCACTCATCTTCTTCTGGAATGCATATGTCTGATCATCTATTTAATTTACAAGCCTGTTTATTGTAATCTTATAAAAGATTTTTCAACAAGCAAAGGAGCAAAATCGTTAGATGTTTCAATAATCACTTCACTAGACAAAAAACAAACGTGGCACAAAGGCTTTCTCTGTGATTGAAGAAGAAAGATGTAAAAAAAAAATAGGTTGGTAGTTCTTGAAGAGTTGAGGCAATCTCCAGGAGTCTAATTAGCAGAAAAATATGCCCTTTCATTGACTTCTCAGTCAGAAGAAATGCAAAAAGAAGATCTGTCTATTCAAGATCACAAATGGGACAGAAGTAATGTTATGCACGTATTCCTTGGAGCATTCTGGATTATGCATGGTTCTTCAAGACTTTACCAAATCTGCATATTTTTGGCCTTTAGCAAGATAAATCACGAGACGGTGAAAATTGTACATTCTATCCTGAAGTAAAATATCTATTATGTCTCTTAAGCGTGACTTAATTTTACAACTAAAAAGAAGACTGCAGGTTCAATCAGCACAGACAGATTTTGCAGCTGGAACCAAAGCTGAAAGAATATTTACATTTTTCATCTGATTGTGGAAAATACCTAGAAAAGCTGCTTTTTGATAACAGCGTCAGGTTTCAGCACAAACCATGACACAGCAATAAAAATTCCTCCTTACTAGCTTTTTTTGCCACACAGCACACAACGAGTACTTTATAACCCCAGCAAGCTGTGCAGAATTAACATGATGTAAAGCTTTATTTGTTCAAGGAACAGGCACAGGGCTGAGGGCCCAGAATTGGCAAATTTGACTTCCGTGGTTAATTGTATTATCACTTTGTGTTACCACAGCAATTTGAAAGCACTGGCTAATTGGTTCCTACAATGTGAATGTTGGATAGGTAAATACAGCCTTCCCCATGACCTGCTTTTGCTACCCAGACTGCACACATGCATGTGGCTGTTTTAACCTGGTCCAAGTTTTGAATGCCCCTGAAAAGAGCAGCTCCCCACTCCGTCCCTGCTTGCTCATTCCTGGCTGCTCTCTTGGGTGGATGCAAGGGTCGGTGCAGCTGCATGGTGGGAGCTGAGCCAGAGGAAATATTGCTCTCCCCGTCTGCGTGCTCCCCGGTGCACCCTGCAGCTCCTGAGAGATGGGCCCAGCAGACCAGGCACAAGGGTCCCCTCACCCTCCCCCTGCAGCATCTCCATTTCTGCAGCGCCAGCTGGCAGAGATGGGGAAGGTGCTGGACAGCAAATGCTTTAAGAAGGACAGTTCCTCCCTGCCGCATTGGGGTGCAGCCAGGGCACCCAGGGACCCAGCAAACCACCGAGCCTGGGTGGGCCTGCAGCTCGCACAGGCTGTGAGTGGGAAGGATTTGTTTTCAAGGTCAGTGGAGACCTCAGGCTCTGGATGCAGCTCAGGAGCAGGCTCGGCATGGGCACACGTGTGTTTGTGTGCTTGCTGTTCTTCCTGGTACCCTGCGGCACGTGCACTTTCGCGAGCTCCCAGCAGCAGGCAATATCGACTTCAGCAGACTCGGAAATGAAACGGAAATTACTCTTGGATAAATTATTCAAATATTTGTTTCTATTTAAAGGGACTTTATGGACTTCTCAGTTAAATAAAATATGAAAGTGGCATCATAAAGCATATAAGCATCCTTACCCAAGCTGGGTGGGAGCAAGGGACCAGGGCTGTTTAACATCCTCCCCTTGCTTACGGGTTACAGACCAGACACCAAATCCCACACTGTTGCCTCAGGCAAAATGCTATGTTTTATCTTTTTTTTCCTGATGAGGGTCTTTTGAGGAATATCAGCAGTCTCCTGCCAGCTGTTGATTTGGGGCTTAGTCTGTTGTAAAATGTTTCAAATAGTGATAAAGGTATCAGTGTGCACCGAGATGACAGTGACGGGGCACTTCAAACAACATGTGCTCACTTGCTTCCTAGTGTGGTCCAGTCTGCCCCAGGGAGCCTCTCCCAGCCCCTGCCCAGCCACAGTTCGAGGCTGCAAACTGGGAGACATCCCATGCTCAAACACTACCTGGAACTGTGTTTTGGAGAGAAAAGAAATTAAATGCATGGGCTTGAGCTGTGCTGTTTTCTTAGACCCAGGGAAGTTGCTTGAGTTTATTTTATTTCCTGTTATAGCCATCACCTCTTGACCCATCAACTCCTCACACGTAAAAGGGGAATAAGAGTGTTTCTTCTTTCCATGTTCAGCTGAGAGCAAGAAGGCCACCTCATCTGGTCTCTTAGCATGTGAACATCCAGCATCTTGTACACCACCCAATTTCTCCTACATCTGGTAGACATTTCTGCAATTTTATCAGCCATATATTTAATCCCATGTGGCCCAGTTTTCACAAATGTGGCTGGCTTGGCTCTGGTTCATTCTTTGTACAAAAGCATTAGCTAAACTGCTGGTGGTTTTCTTTCACATCCTATTTATTTTTCTCCCTCACTAACTCTCTAAGCAGAATGTGTTTGGTTTTTGTTTTTGTTTTTGGTTTTTTTTTGTGTGTGTGGAGGAATTTATATCAACAACCCACCTTCCCTAAATATTGTTGTTATTTGTGATTAAGAGCATATGTCTCAGTCTGGTACATCCAATGCTATTTCAGAGTTATTTCTTAATTGTTCTTTTGCAATAGAGCGGAGAATAGGTTTTTAAATATGAGCTTTGTTTCATAGGTCATAGGGTGAACTTGGGTAGCAAACCTGGGTAAACAAAATTAGTTGGTTTTTGTTATGATTTTGAATGAGACAGATTTATTTATTTATCTCTTACTGCACAAGTCTTTTATCTCCTGGAATTTGTGGCTACTTGGATCAATGTTGTATATCAGCTCTTTTGCATAACTAAAGCTGGACCCTTGCTCCTTAGGCACATTAAGAATTGCAGATATTCTTATGTGGCATCATGCTGGAGCTTTATGTTCCTCAACCTTTCCCCATTCAAACATTTTAAAAGCTGCAGGTTGGATCTCAATATTACTGCTAAAAATCAGAACTGACAAATTTCTAATAAAAATGCAATGGATGCTATATCTCTCCCTTGCAGATCAAACTACAAAATCTCAGAGTCTCTGGCACCAGGAATTCATATGGGAGAAGGATTTGCAAAGGTCTGAGAGCCATCACCTGCCATAGCTGAGAAGGTCAGGGAGAAGGAAGACAGCATCTCCTGGGGCCAGAGACCTGTCCCTGCTTACAACCATGGCAATTTCTGTCCAATTTTGCATTCAGGACCACCCTCTGAGAGGGTTTTAAAAGACACACAAAATTCAAACACCAAATTTCTGGCTATACTCTAATTAGCGTGCCCTTATCCATCAAATTCCTTCCTCTGTAATTGGCTGTGCTCCTCCTGGCTAATTAATTTGCCCTACAATCAGTTTTATCCGTTGCTACAGACAGTTTTGTGCCATCGAACCCACTGGCTTTGTGCAGGAGGGGCAAGGAACCAACCCTAGATGTGAAATTGCAGTGTTTGCTCCCCCTTTTAGATATTTCTCCTCTGCTCTTGGCACAAAACCTGAATTTTAGTCCAGAGCACCTCAGTCTGGAGGCCTAAATCCCTGTATATAGTTGATGGAGATGGGCATTTTTTGCTAGAAGTTGAGCGAGGGTCCCAACAATTGCCCAAAGCTGTGCATCTCCCATAAGACTGCTGCGTATCTCAGCTCTCCAAATGGAGACAGCAGTCAGGACCAGAGCTGTATTCCTGAACAACTAAAGGCTCTAAGATCATGGTAGCAAGTCTCATGTTTTCTGCAGCAAGAGGGTTAAAGGATGTAAGGGAAAGCACTTCCCAGGGTCCAGAGGGATTTGGCTGAGTGTAAGCCTGGAAGGAAGGATGCGGTGGGCAGAGAGAGAGAGACGGGGCTATAAATCCTCTTTATTTCTGCTCTGCTTTACTGAATGTCTTTGTACTTTATTTCAGAAGCCAAGCATTTAGTATATGTTCAGTGAACCTTCCTTTCCTGAGCTGAAAAGCCTTATCTCATCCTGAGTCCCCATGTAAGAGAAGGTCAGGCACGTTCACTGTGAGACCCCAGCCAGTCTGGGGTCCTGTCATGCACACAGACCCCAGCCACCCCAGCATCTGCTTTGCAGAGAGAAAGGCCTTGACTTTGCAGCTCCTGTGCCTGCATCAGGCTGAGCCAAACTTCCCTGCATAGGGGTGAATCTCCCTGCATGCAGGAGACCACAGCCATAATGGTTTTTTTTCTTGAGGGAGGACTGCGGGAGCAAACCTTAACCAGACGATGAGCGTGCAAAGCCAACAGTAGGCTTTGGTCCTGGGGTATGAACGCTTCAGCTGAAAGGTTCCTGGAGCCAGGTAGACATGCTGGCAGTTTGCATGCCCCTTAACAGGGGAAATCGTGGGGATGTCTGGGAAATTGGCAGCTGCCAGTGAGAAGCGTGCGAGGTGGGGACAAAGACGAGCAGGAGCTTCATGCTCTCCAGCCAACCTGCAGGATGGAGCCACCTTCCATCTCCTCACAGGTAGCTGAAATAAAATTGGAGAAATCTACTCTTTCAGAAGACTCATGGAGACAGGAGAAGTACCCTGGCTGCTGCTGTGGCTGCGCAGCTTCACCTCCCTGAAGGCAGCAGCAGAGCTGCTTGCTCTCTTCATGTGGCAAGGGAGAGAGATGGTGGAGGGAAGGAACATGGCCATCTCCTTGGTGATTTATCCCTCATGTATGACTTAGGGGTTAGAATATATGTCCAGGTGCCAAGGAAAAGGAATAATGTAATTACTCCTGCCTTAGCTGCAAGCACAGTGAATCTCCCTGTTGTTCTCGCAGAACGCATCTAATTAAGCAAGGCAGAGACTAGGGAAGGAAGGAAGTAGCATCAAATACACACATCAAAAACCTGCATATAATGTTGAGGAGCTTATTGCGTGGCCGTTGAGAGCCTCGCAGGCTCATTAAGCTCTTACCCCTCTGCTTCTTCCCAAAGTCTTTTTGAATCCCTCTCCTCGTGGTGGCAATCATCCCAGGCTCTCTAAGGAAACGGGTGAACTCCACTTCATTACAGCCTGGTGCTGGCTCAGCCCGCTCTGCCCTCGCCACACCCCGTGGAAAGAGGTCGTGTGAAATCAGAGAGAGAAAAGCAAGCCAAGGCGCTGCAAATGAATTTGGCGTCGTCTGTCAGCTCCGCTTTGATGAGCCTGTGTTTCCTTTTCTCTTCTGTTCAAAGCCTTCCTGGAGCCTGCCAGCCGTGCCACACAGTAGCAGTGTTTTACTGTTAACCAGGACCGCGCACCCTGTAAACAAAGGGCTTTGTATCAGGACCTTCAAAAAACCAGAAATCCCCAAAACTCTCAGATTAAGGCTTGCAGCATTTGGCCCTGGGAAGAAAACAACTGCACCCAAAACACTGTACATAGACTGTTGTTGCTGTGAAGGGTAATATATGTCTGTGTCTTAACTTTTTCCCAAACACTCATAACTCAGCTGTGGGAGCTTATTTTTCATAGATCTTGCCCAAGTAGGGTGTCAAGCTTACTTTATTACATTTCCGAGGACCAGAACATGTAAATAAAAGAAGGGAAAAACTGACACTGTTGAGGCCATTTGGCCTTTTGGGTTTTAAATAACTATTAGAGTGGTATCTGAAATTTTCTACTGAGTACATCCAGCATTATTTTCACCAGGGTCCCCTAAGAGTTCTTGCTCCATCCAGTTTTGTCAGGCAGGGAGGCATGAGAAAAATCTCTGCTCTGCCATTTCAGGAAACCTGAATGAGAAATAAGAGAGAAAAGAAAGGAAATTCACAGTGACTGCTCTGGATATTTCCCCCCCTTGTTTCTCATCAACAAATTATGGAATTTTGACCAGCTCATTTAATGCATTAAAAAGGCTTTTTTAAACTTTAAAGTATCCAAGATACTGTAATAATACTAAAAAACCCTTACACAATAGTAGACAGAAAAATGGGTAAAAGCTTTCAATATGGAATCATACAAAGCCAATGGACTGTGCACAAAAAGGCATTTCAGCACGAAGGCACTCTGTCCATCACTGGGGCAATCAGCCCTCCAGCTATTTGTTCTGATGACAGCTCTGATGAAAACAGGGCTTTTTGGGAGACTGTAATTTTTGCCATTGACTCCAGCAGAGCCATGGTTCGGCTGCTGAAGGTTTGAGGCTAATGGGAATAAGAGTTGAGCAGCGAAAGTGGGAAGGTATCAGTTGGCTGGGCGGAGTAAAGCAGCCAGAAAGAGGAGGTCAAAACATCTCTCTGCCAGCACTGAACAATTTGGGATGGCAGAAGCACAGGACCGTCTGGGTGGTACCGGGTGTAGGGCTGACTAGTGCCAAGGGGAGCCCAGCTGAAGGTCAGCAATACCTAGGAGAGCAGCAGAGAGCCGTTCCTGGCCCTGACACAGCATCTGTCCTGCAGGAGCGAGGAACAGGCTTCATTTCCTGTCCTACTAATTAACAGAGTTCAGCCCATTTTGGGCAAGTCCATCCCAAACATGATGGTATCCCATCGTCCTGCTAACACCCAGCATCAGCAGTGAACTTAAACTTGCATGCTGATTCCTCGGGTATGGCTGTTCTCACTCACTTCATTCTGCAATGACCTCTGCATCTTTAATGAGACTACACACAAACATGAATGCTTTGCTTAAAGGGCCATGGCTTTTTTAGCAGTGCGAGATATGTGTGGAGCTCTGATAAGGCCAGAATATCCCCTTGCAGAGTCAGGCTCGGATCAGCTTCACTCATCTCACATTGTCCTTTATGTTGAATAACCACCTTGTTCTCCTCTGAGCTCTGCGAACTCGTCATGAATGCACATGTGGACTTGCTCAGCTACAGCAGGAAAAGAAGGACTTTGGGTTGAGTGACAAAAATTGCGAGTTCACAGGAGGCTTCGGTCATCAGATTCATGTAGTCAATCAAAAGCTGGACTTGGAAAGGCTTATGGGAAGGATGTGTTGATAAAAATGGGGAAGGAGGCAGTGGGAGTGCAAGAGGGGAGGAAAGAATTGATTTATGATGAAGCCAAGGCAGCTGATCTGAAAGAGATAATTATTCTTCTATAACTGGCCAGGGAATGGGGCAGCCATTATGTGGATGAATGGAGACAGCAGAAGCAATTTGTCAGCCTGACTTGTTTGAGTGAGTAACTTCAATTCCTCCTTGTCTTCTTCTAAGTGATTTTTCTTTCATTGTCACATAGGAATGTGTTTTACGTTTCAAACTCTCCTGATGCTGGCCTGAGTGAGGGAAGAGAAAAAGGAGGACTTTTGCATGAATATCAGCCATGGGTTTTTTTGGCAGTGCCCACTGGCACTACTGAAACTACATGCACGTTTGTCAGCTGTTCCCAGTTTTGGGGGATTTCAGACTTGGCTGGAAAAGATTCATTCCCAAGGAAAATTTGGGATTCAAAAGACATAGTCCAGGAGCAGAATATTTCATCTCTCTTCTTCTGTGGGTTTTATTTATTCATATTTTCGGATTGAAGTGAACAAAAGTTGTTTGTAGAGCTTTTGCTTTACAAACCTAAAGCCGCACTATACATGCCTGTTGAGTATTACCCTTATGCACTCCAAAATGGCTGTGTTTTTCTTTGGGGGGACAGCTCGTCCATACTCTACAGTGATAAATTATTCCACTTTCTTTTAAGAAGTGAGAGCCACCTCCAGGATTGGGAATGAAAGCCAGACATAAAATGGAGATGAAGCATAGGAAGAAGTCCCCCAGCTCTGCACCTGAGCACTCCTGTCCCCCTGCAGTACCCCTGATGGCAACCAACCCCAAAGGTGTCCCTTTTTTTAAATTTTAATTTGGCTGAGAGTCATGAGAATGGCCCATGAGGATTCAAAACCATTTTTTTCCTTAGACTCCCAGGGCTGGTGGACATTTGCTGGGCAGGCCTGGCACACATGGACAGCCCGGGCTCCAGATGTTGGCTGCTCCCTTCCTGATGTAGCCTTGTGGTTAGTCCACTCTCTAGGTGAGGGACCTCCACTTAATTCCTCCTTCTGCCCAAGCAGGTACAGACCAACATCCCTGACTTACAGAAGAGTGTTTTGACTGCCAGCCAGCTGGCTCACCCTGAGACAAGTTCCCTCTCTTGGGTCCAGGTTTTTGAAGGATGGGGCTGTCTCCATGGCTAGGGGTCCTGCCTGCAAGGTGGAAAAGAGGGCCTTGAATTGCCTCAGGCAAAGAGCAGAATAGCTTCTGGCTCTCCTGCTTTGAAGGTGCATCCTTTAAGACTATTATAAGCATCTTTCCCAGTTGTGTTTTAGAAGAAAAGAGGGAACTCTGCTCTGCACTTTGAATGGAAGAAGACCTTAGGGGAACTTTCTGGCCTCTGGAGCCCAAGTGACCTGCCAAGTAGCCCTGAGAAAGGTGAAGGGGATTTAGGATTTGTCCTTTTCCTCATTGTTTCCTTATTGCCTGGTTCAAGGTAGCTCCCTGCTCAGCATCTTGGGTGCTTTCGACCTTTCTCTGAGAGGCTTCACCATCCCCAGGTACTGCACAGGGCTCTGTGGTCCCCTCCACTGTGGACACCAAGCATGTAAAAGCTAGCCACTGCAGTGCCTGATTGTTCACTGATTCAGTCTTTTAGTGACTTAGGGATTAGTGAGAATTTTAAGAGCACCTGAAGTTATGGCGGCTTTTGGAAAATGTCCCCTCTGGCATAAACCTGGCTTTAAGCAAGGGGAGAGCCTGTCCTGCTCTGGAGACTGCACATGGCTGTGCTGCAGGGCGGCTTTCCAATGACCCCAAAGAGGAACTGTAAGTGCTTTCTTCCAACTACTTGCAAAGCCTGCTCCTTGTTACATGCTTAAATTAAACTCTGGCTTTAGCGGTTACTCAAAGAGCAATTATTCCATGCCCACATCAGTCTTGGCAAGGAAATTCAAGATTGGGTTCCCTTATGGTTTTCTTTTGAGGCTTTGGCCAAGCGCATGAGCACCGTCTTCTGTCCCCAGACACACTTGCCAGTCCTCTTAAAAGACCTCCTTCTAAAGACCTGTAGTGTGGCCACAGCTCCCTGGAGAGAAACAGGCACTTCTAGAGAGAGACAGATTCACCTGACCTTCTCTGGGCACCATCTACTTCATAATTAAATAAATTACATCCTCAAAATCCCTGTTGCTCTCCACTGGCTGTGAAAGGTGACAAGCTCAGATGCACCCAGATTAACTGGGCACACCTGATGTAACTTCCCTGAGACCTTTCCTGCAGGAGTTTGGAGACTGGGAAGAAATAGCAGAAAAACTGATGCAGGGCTTTGTCACCTTCTTTCTCGTAGGTACAGTACCCAGGAGGCAGGGCAGAGGAACGGTGAAAGGGTGTGTGTGATTTACTTGGTCCCCTGGCTGCTGTTTAGATAAGTCATGTTTCTTGTATCTTTTGCCTGGATGAGCTCATAAGTGCAAATACTTGCAGCTTCAAATGTGTCCATTCATTATTGAACAGGAAAGGGTAGTGGAGCACTTCTGTCAGAAGCTGGAAATTATAAAAGAAGCCATAAGTGTTGCTAGTAAAACCCAAGCTGTTATCAGAGGAAGAAAGGGGCGGGAGAGAGGAAGGCAAAACCCCTGCATTTATTCCTCTGAGACACAATTAAAACCCTGAATGAAGATTTTTGGGAAGGACGATGTTATTCCCTCTGTTTCATGTGCCACACTCAAAACAAATCATGAATTTGCAACAGGAGGAAGTCTTTCATCCCAGCTTTAGCTACTTGACTCAAAGTTTAAGACTAATGAACCTGCAGGGTCCCATTCTGCTTGTGCGCCACTGCAAGCCAGAGACATCTCAACTGGTGTCGGAAGGATGACTGTGGTGCAAAGCCTGGTGTGAGGGGAGGGAGAGAGCATCACTGCAGAATAGGGCATACATGTGCAAATTCAGGCTCGAGGTGGTTCAGAGTGAGACCAGCTGTCTGGGGATTAGCTGGTAACGTTCAGAGTTGTTGCAACATGCCCAGAGGGAATTCCCTCTCTTTCAAAGACAGCTAATTCATTTTTCATGATGGTTTGGACTTGGACTTTTTTTTTTTTTCCCCCCAGAAACTCTTGGACATGCAGTGGAATAAAGTTATTAGAGGTGACTCGTGATTTATAAAGAATAAGCATCTCTCTCAGGTTGGGATATGAAATAAGATATTTGGAAAATAAAAGCCAGCTTTATATGGCAGATTCTTTTCATTCCTCTCCCTCAAATGTAGAAAATAAAATTGTAGGCCCAAAGCCTGTAAAACTTCAGATAACCCATGAAAAATGGAAAGTGCCTTTCTTCAGCTGAAAGAGTTCCTCTTTGTCAACCTAAATGCACTTTTATTTAATTTATTTAACCAGATCAGCACCCAGGGCAGCCTACAAATGAAAACACCAACCACTGAGCTTACGCCTGGAAACCCTAAGACATCTTTCTCTCCATTTGATAAGACTGACACATCCCATCCTTGGCTTAAAATAGTCATCATTATGTTTCTAAACAGTCAAGGGCTGGAGAGTTTAAAATTCCGTGGATGGAGATGAAGTTTTCTGTTCATTGTAGGAGTTAATCTTTTTTTATCAAGGAAGTTAATGTCATATTGATTTTGTATGGGGGAAGAACATGCTCCCATATTGCAATAGATGCAAAGGGTAAAAAGGGTTGGCAAAAGGAGATTAATATTTTTTATTCATTTTAAGAACATTCCCGGCAAATCTGTAATTGCCCAACACGTGAAGTTTTTTCTGTGAGGTTAAACATTTTACGCTATTCTTCTTGCAGCTACAAGTCTTTTTCTTTCCCTTTCCGAACACATACGTAAGAGAAGAGTAATGTTATTCCTTGCTATGAAGTGTTACAGTTAGGTAGCAGCTGTGATGGTATCAGCCAATATGTTGCTTTTAATGATCTCACTCATACATTATGAATGAGGAATTTGCAAGGCAGGAAAACATAGCGAGTATAATCTTTAACTGTTCAGCTGCTAAAGAGCCTCCTACATGAAAGTTACAGTCCCTCTGACTTCCCTGTTTGTAAAAACAACTTGGCATCACACTTGGCTTTAGATCAGTGTGAAGCTGACATGTGGTCAAACTGTAAGCCATGTTAATAGGTTTTCATGAGTTAAAAAAAACCCTGGCCTTTAGATGCAGTCCACTTTGTTACACCCCAATAAAATTAACCCATTAATTTCAAAGCAACATTTTTGCCTACCAGCTCTCAGCTTGGCAGATGTGCCGTGAGTTTTGATACGTGCATTTAGCAAATGGTGGGTTTTTGGGGTGGGCTGCTTAGTTTGCGACCCCTTTTTGAGATGCCACCAGAAAAGAGCATGCTAAGGGCTCCATGACTCCTCCATCAGCCACTAGCTCTTCATTATTCAGGGCTGGACTAGCCATGCCAGGGATGTTGAAATACCCAGCCTGACCAGCAATGCCAGGTGGATGCTGGTGGATGGGGCCCTTGTCCACACCGTGAGGGGCCAGTGGCCCCACAGGGACTCCTTGGCCCATGTCTCTGCTCGGCTGGGTGCCACTTTCCCTGGCAGACAGGCACCGCCTGTTCTCACCGCCCAGGGTTTTGCTTTCGCTCTCTTTTTCTTCTCCGTCAGTTATTTCCCTCCTTGCCCTGGAGAATCAGGAGCTGACTGTAAAGGCATCCCATAAGATGCTCCAGACAACTGCATCATTTGTTCTTTCTTCTTAGACCAACAGAGCTGATATTTATTTTAGCCCTGATCCCCCAGAGACGAGAATCAGCAGCAAACTTCTCTAACGCTTCAGGAAACTGCTGCGACTTATGCCCTGTCCTTCCTGCCTTATCGCTGCTGGATGTGAAGAAGAGATTATTGCCTTCTGCCTTACAACAACCTTTTGGGTCCTTGAAAACCATGACATCCCCACCCCTTCAAGCCAGGCTTCTGGTCCGTAGGTTCTTGGAGTGGTTGGTGCTGGCTGACCTATGCTACATCCCACCACATCCACCCCTGTGCAGGAGCCTGCCACGACCACTGAGGACTGTCAGTAAATTACAAGCTGACACCTCTTCTTCTGGTCTACAGGCTATTTTGCTACAACATTAAGGACATTCCCAATTTCCTTAATGGAAATTGTTCTCTTTCCATCCTTCCACTTTAATAGTTCACTAAATATATTGGGATATATCCCCTTTCCTTCATAGAGGATTGCAACACTCTCCTTGCTCAATGAAGGATTTAGAAGATTTTTGCTTGTTTGTATTCATTGCATAACAAAGTCATTTCTATGTCCTCCAATTTGGGGGCTGCTGGGGTCAGAGAAGAGGGGACTCAGAGCTTGTTCCCATGCTCCTCTCACACCGTTCAGCCAAAGGCGGTGGAGGTGAACACAGCAGAGGACGAAGAAAGAAAAAATAACTCCACTGAGGAAAGGAGATGCTCGGAAGACACTTCTGCAGTCTTTGAGCCTGAATTTTCCTTGTGTGAACTCACCTAAAATAAAAGCAGGAATCACAGGGAGAAATGGTGGAGCTAGTGCTTTGCGGGAAATGAAATTAGATCATAATTTCTTTTACTAATTTTAGGAAACCATGACTCTAGATGCATTTCTGGATTATATTTATATGCAAATATTTTAATATGGATGATATACTGGAAGATGGGTATTCACTGCCCTACTAAAAGAAAAAAAATGAATATTTACATCTGCTTCAGGAGACAATTTGTGTATGGAGGGCAGCCAGAAGGAGAATCTCAGAAATGTTGATTTTATCCCTCGTAGGCAGGTACGCTGAGCCGCTCCTGTCTTCACAGCATGGCACACACTCAAGAAGAAAAAGAAAAAAATAATGCAATCACCTCCCGGCAGGGTTTCCTTGTTCTTGGCATAAGGATTACTGAAGACAGGATGGAAAACACAATGTGCAAAGGAAGAAGAAGGGCAGAAAGGCAGCCCACTGTTCCTCCTGGTGCTGCACACGCCTGCAGAGCATTCTCATGTGCATCATGAGAGCACGTAGAATAATACATAGTATGGCTGGCTGCTTGCAAATGTCTGGGGATACTGCTCCATGGCTGATTTGTGCCAGCCGCTCCGGGGCAGCCACCAAATCTACATCTGTGTCCTCTCAGGCCTTGTCCCTGCTGAGAACACCTTGTGTCAGACCACATCCTCCCTCCACGCTGGCCATTCATACCAAGCCGGACAGCGACCCTGCAGGGATGTCCTCGCCAGGTCGCTACCCCTTTGGGCACCCCATCTGCT
This sequence comes from Balaeniceps rex, assembly GCA_013401315.1. Taxonomy (NCBI): domain Eukaryota; kingdom Metazoa; phylum Chordata; class Aves; order Pelecaniformes; family Balaenicipitidae; genus Balaeniceps; species Balaeniceps rex. Next base: position 138,555 of record VYZW01028584.1, read on the forward strand.
GCAGCCAATATCAGGTGGACATAGCAGTCATGAGCTCCTCCGTTGGCATCCCTGATGCCAGGTGGGCTGGGATAGGGGCACCTGAGATGGGTTTGCTTAGAGGAGTAGCTCCACGTGGTGCTGGGGCCACAGCATGGGCAGGCTCTGGGAGGGTGGGGAGGTCCCTGCATCGAGTGGGTTCAGTCTTTCCGTTGAAGCTGAGGAGCAAATAGAGATTGCTACAGGGGGAGCATCTGCCATCCAAAGTTTCTGTTGTAGCCACCTCTGAAAGTCAGAGGGTGCAAGTTTAGGGCTGTGCCTTAAAGAAATCCACTCTTGGCCACACCACCTGCTCTGTCCTCTTTCAGATTCCTTGCAGACATGTTGCCTTACGGCCAGTGGCAGTGATCCAAGGCTAGACGTGATAAACTGTGACCGTCCTCCTTCCTATTCCTCTTCACTCTTCTTCCTTTTTCTTTATTAAATCCCTCTGCCTCCCACTTGCCACTTTGAGTGAAACAATGATTCATTTGTTTATAAATTAATTTACTCATACTTCGCTTTCCCATTCTCTGCTTCTGTATATTTTATGTCTCTACAACCTTCATGATTAAAACTGAGTTTAATTAAGAGGCTGCTTCTTCTAATCCAAACTTTTTCCACCTTAACCTGCATTTTTTTCACCCTTCACTATTATAGTTAGATGCCTTCAAGAAGAGACAGTTGCCTGCTTTTAGGCACTATGCTATTATTTACATATCAGGAAAATAGCAGTGTTTAATTCCTCTTGAGAAAAAAAATATTTTAAGATCTTTAAATGAAAGACACAGGACCTGTAAAGAAGACTTTGTGTACTGCTGCATACCATCTGTCCTGGTTTCAGCTGGGATAGTTAATTTTCTTCCT
>VYZW01028585.1:1080-15817 GCA_013401315.1 Balaeniceps rex
CATTTTTCAAATATATCCCTGCAGAGACTAGAGGCCTGGAAGCCAGCATACTTCAGAGTCTGGAAATGCCTGTTTTGATATGTAATAAAAGAGAGGGAGTAAAGGATCCAATAACACAAAAGAAATAGAAGAACCTCATAATTAAAAAACCACAGAAGTATCCTCAATCAGATGGTTACATCTTTAGATACTATCTTTTAGCGTAGGTAAATATGTGCACTCTGGTCTTGAAATGCAACAACACGCTTATTAGGCTTCTTCCATCAGACAAAAGCAGCTTTGATATACAAATCAGGTGAAGACTTCTTAGATACAACAATCTCTAAGCCTTTTTTCTTTAAGGAATATTTTTAAAGAAACATTCTCATTAAAATGCTGGCATTCAGATAAAAAAGTACTGTAACTAAAATCTACTGAAAGTAAACTAGCTTTAGAAAACAAAGAAGACCTGTATGAAAGATAAAATATTTATATGAGATACAGAATTCCAGAACTACTAACAGAGAGACCTACTACTTTAACTAAGAAGAAGGAAAAGTATTTGAAATCGCAAGGATATCCTGTTTTATTCAGAATATAGAAGAAAGCTGTTTGAGGAACACTTTCAGAAATTAACTTAAAATAATGACTCTTCAGTTGTTTGGAAAACAGTACCAAAACCCAGAAACAATAACATTATACAGAAGAAAAAGACATAGACATTTCTTATCATACTCACCCCTTGTTTTAATTATAAAGCCATTTAGGACAGTTGAGTGGGGACACAGAAGCAGCTGGAGGGATTTACCTACTGGAAGCAGAAATTAAGATTTCATTATAGGCTAATACTTTATGTTCTTCATACAATATACATAACAAAGTTGGGAAGGATTATAGGAAATAAAGCTTTTTTTCAGCAATGGGGATACGAATTCAAGTACTATAAGTCACAGATACAGTGTTGCGGCTTAAAACAGTGAAGGACAACAGATGACTTCTAAAATGCATAGATAATAAATCTAGATATTTTGCCACTAATGTTCCGAAGAAGGAGTTTCAATGAAATATGGAATGACAGTTACTTACTCCGATGTAAATGTGAAAATACCATTAACAGTGAAATGACCTGGTGAATTCCAGGGCTTTAAATGAATAGTTGGACTTCAGTATCTCTTTTTCCTGAATCTTAATCCACAGAAGAATCTTAAAGAGGTCTATAAAAATAATTAAACAACTCCTAAAGGTTAAATTGTAAGTTAATACACAGAACAGAACAACTGAAACAATGCTGTGGCAGGACAAACCAGGGCAGTGCTGCCACAGAATTCCTGGAGGAAGCACTTCTTCAGAAACACTGACACAACAGAACTTACTAACCTCGACCCTGTAATGTAGCTCAGCCCAAAATCTTCAGTATAAAAATTCTGGCAAGCATGAAACAGTCTCTAGCATTTAAAAGCAAAGTGGCACTATACGGCACTTTGGGCAATATGGAATTAGCTAATATAAATATAATATATAGATACATACACACACACATATACATATACAGAGAAAGAGGGAGATGAGTGAGATGTTTTCACGCAGTCTCAAATTAAAAATTGCACAAGTCTTGACACAAGAGGAAGTATTTATTTATGGCATACAACCTTAGATAACATTATATTTATAATAGATGTATTAAAAGACAACTATCTGTGATAGTAATTTTAAAAGCAGACCTTTATAAAAAATCTCTTAGAAAGCAAGCTGATAAAGCTATTTACCTTATGAAATTTCATACAGAAATCTGAAATGTGCAAAGGCAATGGAAATTGTTTTGTAATGTATTACTTCAAGGCTATGCTTTTAAAAGACAAAATTCAAAGTCTGTAAATTTATGAAGTGTGGATTGCAAATATGAACCAACAGCAAAAGATTAGAATGAGCTAATGCAGATCACAACTCTTATCTCAAAATTAACCAGATAGCACAAGTTCAGTACTATCTGTTTCATGGAACATTTTAATCTTTATATAATTAGATCGTACTGTTGTCCCAGATGTCAATGTGAAATGTAAAATTACACAGGCCCTACTTTATACAAGACATGATGGAGAAGGGAGAGCTCATGTAGGGCTGCAAAACTGACGTGGAAATGAATTTTGCAACAGCATTCTGGGAAGATATGACCGGTGGAAAATGAATTAGTTGGGGAAAGGTTGTTACAGTAAATGAGATACGGGATGATGAAATCCTCGCTGAGGGTTTTTAGCTGTTGGGGTGGGTAAGAAAGGGGGCCACTATGACTGCATATTGCTAACATTTTTACTTCACTTTAATTTATGTTTCATTGCAAATGCTTGGCAGAACCATAGACGAAGCTTATCTTTTGGATGGGACATCTAGGTGAAACTGCATTGCTTTTTAACATTTCTCAGATATTACCAAGTGGATGGAGTATTTATTCTCGTGTTGCACTTCTCACATAAGTGTCCATCTGAATTAAATACCAAATATGTTATTTTGCTGACTGCATTTTCTCAGCATTCCTACAATGCTCCAACAGATGCCCTTTCACAAAAATAGGAACAATATTGTTTAGTTGCTAAGTATTTCTCAAATGTTAAGTGCATCTCACAGCAAGGACATGGGCATGAAGCAGAAAGTATACAGCCTCTTTATTCTGTTACTATGAAAATTGCAAATTGAAGAAGAAATATTTTACAATGCAATTACACTTTTGAATAGAAATTTTGCAAAATCAGTAGTCTTGATTCAAAATTTTGCTATTTGTGTTCTGTATCACATCTGGGTTCTATATTATTCACATTTTCACTGATTGTAAATATGGATTTTCTTCTGATCTATACAGCATGAAAAAAATAAGCAATTTTTAGTTATAGTAGTAGCTTGTATCAAAAAATAGAAACTCCTTTGAGTCTAAGAATATACTCCTCTATACATTTTCTAAAAGCTAAAAACATAGCAAAATTCTCCATTCCTTGAAAGCTGGTCTATCTAAGTTTGGAAAGCAGAGAAGCAGTAAATATGGAACCATTTTATTACTATTTTTGCCAAGTCACATTTCACAGCAGGTCCAGTCTTTACAGTGCCACTACCAAAGGTTTTAAACATCCTGTAGGACGGTACATTTGTACAGTGTGAATGGAAGTCTGTTTCTAAAGGAATGGAGTTGCAGACCCACCAACATTAGTAAAAAATTTAATTCTTTCCTTTGCTATTTATTTCTGTGGACAGAATTGGAAGGAAGAGGGGGAATAAATACTGAGAAAAGTGTTGAAGACGGATTTCTAAGGATAAGTAGTATTTGACAGACACGTTGGACAAAAAATGAAAGAACATTTGCTGATTTGCAAAAAACTCATGGAACTACTCCATGTGTGAAACTGGTTATTAGCTATTTCTTCTTTAACATAACATGCACAAGGGCCATTTTCTCAGTTGAAAGCAGGCAAGTGCTTTCACAAACTCCTGTTTATGCAATGAGTCTCATCTATACTGTGAAATTAATGTCCAGCATATAACCATATTTTTTCCTTGGAGTCAAGGTGCTAGGAATTCAGCTCTCACCTAGTATTTTTTGAACAGTATTTCCTCTCAGGCATCTGATGAACCCCAGCGGGGTTTGTTGCTTACATATTTGGTCTTAATTCCATAATTTTTTCCAACAGTACTTTCTGACTGATGACTACTATCTATCTTCTTTCTCGGATCTCTACAGAGTTATTGTACCATGAAAACCAGAAAAATGAGAGTCTTTTGGAGAAAAAAAAACAACACACCTGCTTGAGGGAACCAAGGAAATTCAATAAACAGAGATTACAATTATTAAGCGTTGTGAAAAACAGGTGTCAAATTTTTCTGCTATCAGGCTTCCTTTCCTAAAACCTTTTTGAGCCCAAGATAGCTCAAAACATATTGCTACAACTGAGACTGAGATGTCTCTTCTAGGTCCTGCACTTGGGTCGGGGCAACCCCCAATATCAATACAGGCTGGGAGATGAGGGGATTGAGAGCAGCCCTGCAGAGAAGGACTTGGGGGTACTGATGGATGAAAAGCTGGATGTGAGCCAACAATGTGCGCTTGCAGCCCAGAAGGCCAACCATATCCTGGGCTGCATCAAAAGAAGCGTGGCCAGCAGGTCGAGGGAGGTGATTCTGCCCCTCTACTCGGCTCTGGTGAGACCCCACCTGGAGTACTGTGTCCAGCTCTGGAGCCCTCAGCACAAGAAGGACATGGAGCTGTTGGAGCGGGTCCAGAAGAGGGCCACAAAAATGATCCGAGGGCTGGAGCACCTCTCCTACGAGGACAGGCTGAGAGAGTTGGGGTTGTTCAGCCTGGAGAAGAGAAGGCTGCGGGGAGACGTTATTGCGGCCTTTCAGTACTTAAAGGGGGCCTATAGGAAAGATGGGGACAGTCTTTTTAGTAAGGCCTGTTGTGACAGGACAAGGGGTAATGGTTTTAAACTAAAGGAGGGTAGATTTAGGCTAGATATAAGGAAAAAATTTTTTACGATGAGGGTGGTGAAGCACTGGCACAGGTTGCCCAGAGAGGTAGTGGAGGCCCCATCCCTGAAAACATTCAAGGTCAGGTTGGACGGGGCTCTGAGCAACCTGATCTAGTTGATGATGTCCCTGCTCACTGCAGGGGGGTTGGACTAGATGACCTCTAAAGGTCCTTTCCAACCCAAAGCATTCTATGATTCTATGATTCTCTCCAGCCACTGAAAGTGCTGGAGTGCAGCTCATAACCAGGTATTACAAAGTGCTAGATATTACTGTTTGATAAGTCTCATGGGCATTTTTAGCAGAAATGAAGAATTAATTTTTCATCTACTAGTGTACTATCAATATCCTAGATTGTCAATATCTACAGACTAGCAGCATGGTTTAAGTACTCTAAGTAGCCAGCAAAAGATGGGATAATGAACTATTATTTTAGTTCTCAAAGCACATTTGCCTTGAAAACCCTAAATTCTTTTCCATTTTTTATGTTAGCATTTGATAGGTGTGATGGTTTGATAGATGAGATGTCACTTTCACTAAGCTCAATTAAAAAAAAGTCACCAGAAGGTATATGATCTGATTGGTGTAAAGAAGCTTGCTTTGAAATGTGGTACCACCCTGTTAAACAAACTCGATGATTATGTTACTGCATAGTGCTCACTCAGCATCGATGAGCTTGTTATTTTAATGATGGATGTTCTGGCTTTGATACTTAAGTGTCAATGGGGGTACCTATTAGTGTTGCTCTGGGTCATTGTTTTTCCACCCCAGCCAGGGCCCTACATGCTGCCTGAGCACCAGGATGCCCTCTGGAGTGGAACAACTAACTGTCCCTGTCCCCAGCCCCGCTGACAAAATCTGGGGGCAAGTCAGCAGTTGATCAGCCCAGAGACCCCATTGCCTAGCCCAGGCTTCCAGCACTATGCCAGCTGGCCTGGCATCTTTGCTTCCAGCATAAGCTATTGCTGTCATGCTGTCAGCGCAGCTAGCTTGGCTGGGTCGTTTGGGGCATGTTTAAAATTGTTTGAGGTTTACATTTACTTCAGGGTTCTATTACAGATTCATGAATTAGTCTTTACTAAAGGACAGATGGAATTTCCTAAGGGGAAAAACATGATTTGCACTGATTCACAGTATTCTAATGATATATACATACCTCTAAATGTTTTTTGTTTCAATGAGCACACAATATTTGGCTGGAGCAGAGCACTCTGCATGCACTACAGCTCTACCACACAGTAATAACGGTACCATACGATATTTGACATGGTTTGGCAAGCCAGTTTAATAGATCTGCACTAAGTATATACTCTATCCATCATTCTATATTCCACATAAATGTTAACAGTATTCTCTGCTTCATCTACAATGCTTAGGGAAAGACTGAAACAAGAATATCCTTGGCAAAACATTAACTTTGTCAGTGGCCAATCTCTTTCACCAAGGACCTGCATGTTTTCTCCCCAACACTTCAGATCTCCGTTTACTGAAATGATGATTTGGCATTTTCAACTCCTAGGTTATTCTGAGCTTTGAAATTTCAAGTACCGCATAGAGCTTGCTGTACACTTGCACTCAGGTATTTCAAAGGGAATATTGATTTGACTTTAGCATGCTTACCATTAGCAGTTCAGAGATGGCATCACTGACTTTAAAGCCAAGCATTTTTATGAAGTCTTGGATTTCTTCAGCTATTTGTTTTTAGATAATGTTAATCAGTATCTAAAACTATAAAGGCTACATGATTCAAGGAAGGCAATGGGTTGGAATGGAGATTAATGGACATTCTTGGCTAATTCTGCAATTTAATTTAAAAAGCTACTTTTGAAACTATAGAAAAAGCAGTTATCTTTTTTAAATAGGGGACAAGGGGATGTGACCCTAATAAGAAATTTCTTGCTTATGAATTGCATGCTTTCTTAGCATATAAGCTCCTGAATAACATTAACTTTTTAGCTAATAATGAAGTTTTGCTTCCCTTTTATGCAATGCTTCAGAGACCCAGAATTTTTCTCAAAGGCAGCAAGATATGTGTTTTTTCCACCACTTCTGATGCGTTTCCAGTTAGGCTTGATTCAACCATTGAACGAACTGACTTTTGGTAACTGTTAATACCTGAAAGATTATAATCACAATACTTTTGCAAACAACAGATCAGGGTCACAATAAAATGACTAATCTGGTTCCCTTCTTGTATTTCTTTCCAGCAGTGAGATTTAGTGATATGCCTGCTTTCTTTTTTTTCCCCTTTTTTAAAACAAATCTGTCCTAATAAGGAATCAGTGCAAAATGGAATCAATGTTGAAATCTTTTCCTCCAGGGATCTGTAGTGCTTTAAAGAAACAATACTTTCTGTCTTGAAAGCATACACTGAGCTACTGTTATTAGAAAAGAGAGAGCAATTACTGCATTTCTAAGATAAAATATCCTTCTTTTGTAATTGACTTTAAATCTGAAGAGGCACAAGTTTAACAAATATTTCATTTATGTTTCTTCTTCTTCAGAGGAAGCCTAATCTGCATGCTGAAATCTGTCAATTTCATATCCATAGTTTGTCCCTTCTGAAAATAAGCCTCTCAAAATAAGGAGTGGGTGGGGTTTTTTAGTTCTGCTAAGATGTTTTTCCTTTTAAGTATCTGATTAATAACCTGTTATGAATGTCAAAGGGCAAATTCAAAGGAAAGAGTTATTTATTTAAAAAATTGAAAGTTTTTTTTTTATATGAACCCTTGTGCAGTATGTCTCTCTTTTCAAACTATGCTGTCTCTACAGCTGCATGCCTGAGTAGCTATCAGACACTTCCAGAGGTCTTTTCTGTGTCCATCCCCACTGCCTGCTCAGTTCCCTCCCCTTTCCTGCACACCTTTTTAAGCATGCAAGTAAGATGCAAAAGATTTTTCAAAAGTCAGCCCTTAAATGGATGTGCTTTCCTAAACCCTACATACAACTCCCATGAGAACATAAACTCCTGAAAAGGAGAACATAAACTCCACACTATATATGCTGTCAGCAATAGACCACGATCTGATTCTCTGTTGGTTTTGTTCACAAAAAGGTTTGCAGAGACCTGTGAAAGCTGTTGTTCCTATGGATTATTTTATAAAGGGATGCCATATAATAGAACATATACCCTCTGCGTTAGGTCATGTGCCACTGTTTCTGGTTCTGTCATTGCCCTAAAAAAATTATCAGGAATAAAGTTTGAGCAGAGAAAAACAGGAAAAATCCTGCATGCCATTAAAAAAAGATAGTCCTACCCAAACTGGGATATCTGGTTACCTAACTTATAGTTTACTGTCAACTCTGCTCCTCCAGTTGCTGACATTTCTGGGAATCACTCCTTTTTCTTCTTTATATAAAAAGTAGACATCAACACATAAGAATCATGCCTATCCAAACTAAACCAAAATCTGCCTTGTTTTCCTTCAATGGTGCCTCTTTCCTATTTGATGTTTAAATCATACAGATATGAATCGTTCTGTCAGCTTCACTTCATGTCTGCTATTGCAGCCTTCAGAATATCTCCACCACACCATATCTCCCCAGGAGTGTGGTAATCTGCAAGACTAATTTCACCAGCTGATACTTAGATTTAATCTTGGAATTATCTTTTTTTATATCCGAGATCTAGCTTCAGACTGCAGGTGACTGTCTTAAATTTCCCTTGTCGTCTAAACCACAACCATGTTTGCGGTTGTGCATTGTTATATTACCTCGGTGTACAGGTTTGAGTCAGTTAAGACACAAGGGTACTTTTCCAACACTGCCGTTCACTCAGCAAGAGCTAATGGTAGAGGTTTTTGGATGGTGAGAAGCCTGATGCTCTGACCGCTGCCTGTGCAGCCGCTCACTTGCCCATCCTCTTTCCCTGTGGACTGGCCTCTTTGGGAGAGCTGGCCTTCTGTTTATAATAGCAGACTTCCCCTACATTGCTGGCCAGAAGCAACTGTGCTTAAAGCACTGCTTCACTGACAGGACACCATTCAGCACTGCGAAACTAATACATTTTTGCTTTTGACTGAGCAGTGACTGCAGCAGCAGACGCATGGGTTCTTGCCTGATGACAACTGTACATGTCCTGATGCAGCTCTGTTGAGACTCTCCGTGCCAGGCATGAGGCCCTCTTGTCCACTAATGGTCACATACAGGGAGAATAGGTACATGAAGAGGTGGAATGACAACAGGCCAGGCTGCCCCAAGCCTAAAAATTCTCAAGATATTCTTGGGCTTTGTTTGAAGATTAGTAACTACTTGCACCTGCGCATCAGAATCAGGAGAGTCAAACTGTGAAGGATGCCCTCTGAGCTATTTTATGCAAAATCCCACATTCGTTCTGCAAAACTGTGTATAGTTGAATTGAAACCAAGAAACTATCATCCCCCACACCTTTTGTTCTCAGTCTTTTTTCCTTGTCTTATTTGTTGCAGAACAGAACTCCTGACATATGAGGACCACAGTTTTGAATCGCTCACTCCTTACACATATACAGATTCCTCCCTGGATTGTTTTCCAGATCCTAGAATTGCAATTGAATTGCTTTCTAATTGGAATTCAATTGCTTAATAATTACAACTTAATAATCACTCAATGAAGAAAATATGAACGATTAAGAAGCAATGCAAAACATAAAATAATCAAAATGCAGATGACTGTTTATATTCAAATATTTACGTATAGTTTTAAATTGGAAAGGTTGAGAGACATGCTGAAAAGTTATTTGCCAGAATCATTTGGCTGGCAGGGATCATAGCACAAGTCCTGCTACTGTGTAGACAATTCCCACTGAAGTCCACCAGTGTACCTCTTCTTGAGTGGTACGGATATGAGAAGAGGTTGGGGAGGTATAAGAGAAGGGCTGCAGAAGCCATACATCTGCAGTACAATACAGCAAGAGATAATACAGTGGGAGGAGGAGACAGGTGAGGCTGAGATCTGTTCACTGCCTGAACTAGCTCTTTTATCACCTGCCTTAGCTTCTGCTCTTCCTCCCACTCTTGAGTTGGTACAGGAACATATGCAAGCAGCACAGACTGCCAGTGCCGCTTGGCTTCACTGCACAGCTGCCTGGAATGCTCTCCCCACTCCCAAATAGCATGTGTTCGCTTTGCCGTATCTTCCCTCATGACTGTAGCTTACTATTCATTGCTCCCACGCGCTGGCTTCGGTGGTAGGTTAGCCATTCTCTTAAAGGCAGCGTTTGTGGCAGTGTGTGGCTTCATCCACAGGTGACACGATTCTTTAGACAAGAGGGGGAAAATTGCTACTGTTCTGTCCCCAGCTAGATGGATACATAAGTCTTCTTCCAGCAGGAATAACTCTTCTTACACGATTACATCCTGCTATCTTGGCCAGTGCTAATGATTGCTGGGCTCTGTAAGTGTGCTTATGCTTACCTTTGCTGCCTCTGGTATGAGAAATATGCAGACAAGTTCATTCTGGGAGAAAAATGAAGCCTTGCTGGTGATAGCTATGCTGTGCCTGCACGTTTCTAAAATACAGGCATCTGCTGCCATGGGAGAAGGTCTCTACTCCTTGGACGAAGACCAGCAGCTGGTCCACAGGGAAAAGAAGCAGAGGGAAGAATGGTTTGCTGATGATCTACTCTTTGTAGTGTCCCAGAACAGATGGAGCAGAATATGAGTAAGGGGAATATGAAGAGCAGCAGAGACAAGTGGCTCCACTGGGGACAGCTTTTACTTTTCATATCTAATCTTCATTTCGAATGGCATGACATTGAGCAATGTCATTCTAGGTCAGCAAAAATGATTCTTTGCTCAAGCCAAGAATGACCCAATTTTGTTATTACACACCATGCCCTGAGAGCACCTGGACATTAGCAAAATCAGTTACTCCAAGTAGCAAATATGAGATGTTGGTTCTCTGCTGTGAAATAAAGTTCAGTTCTGATTCCCCTGAGGGGCATGAGGAACAGTGGCTGGATGCACGTGGCGCTATGTCAGTGTGGGTCCGGGGTAGAACATACAGGGCAGGGTCAGTCACAGCAAGAGAGTGGGGTAGAGCATGGGCATGCAGGGCATGAGATCACTGGCAGTACTAGGCTGGCCTTTGGCAAAATGGCCACAACCTGGCTATGCATCAGTTGCCTGTTCCCTGCTGCAATTCAGCTATTGCCCTGGGAATCCTCCTAACTCTGAAGAGGTGAGCTGTCCACAGAGAATAATTCCAAATGTCCTGCTACAGTTCTGGAACACAATGGGAAAAGCTAAGTGTGGGGCTTCAGAAACTGGTCAAGGTTCTCCTAAAAAGGGCAAGACACCCACCAGCCTGTGAGTATTCACTGTTGCACTTGTTAGGTGACCCCAGAGGTATGGCTTGGTCATGCACCGCCTACTGTAAGCTGGCTAAGCTGGTTCTACTCAGAAAAGGGTGCAAGTGCACCTTCTGACAGCAGAACTGGCAAAGCTGCCCCACTCCCAGAAAAAGTCTAAAGCTACCTCTTCAGACTATTTAAATCAAGTTCATATTAGCTCAGCATGTTGCATGATGGAAACACAGAGACTTTGATTCAGCAATCAGCACACTAAAACTGGATTTATTATCTTGTGGAATCAGGGCTTCATTGATTGTAAGAAAGAGAAAGAGAGGTTAAATGGGAGTCTGCATGTGGCAGATTTTTTGAGCTTTGAATGCTGTTGTGATTTCTGCCCTTTCTCCTATCTTCTCCACACATTTTTCTTTTAAATTGATGCAAAAGGTTTTGGGGAATATTGCAGCTCGCAAACTTCAAGTATTATGTTGAAATGCCTGTTTATCACACTTCTCTTCTCTCTCTCCTAAGTTAAAATCTTTCCAACATTTTGCAAGTAAATCTCTCTGCTGTGAAACCTAGGAAAACGTTCTTGCTATTTCAAATTGTTCCAAGAGCTGTTACCGAATAACTCTTCAGGTAAAGTTTTACCTAACAGACTAGGTGTCTTCTGCCTAAACGTTCAGTAAGACTTTAAAATTGGTATCTGCATGTGATCTAATTTGAAGCTGTAACTTGCACTGACACTACCATAGAGGTCTCTTGCTTGTTTCTACTACATGAGTTTCTAGCAGTTGTTCAGTCTTCCGTGCCAGTCATTTTGCCCAACTTCTGTAGCACAGCCTTAGCTATGTGCTCATGTGGCACATTGACATTCTCCATCCCTGATTTCTTCTAACAATTATGCTTGCATTTGATGCTGCATAGACTGCTCCATTTTATGAAAGGAAACACTTCTTTACAAGGATTACTAGGGCTCATTTGTTACAGCTTGGTTTTATTTTTGGAAGGTCCATCCTCTGTAAAGCTGTGATCTACTTTACTGGGACACAGACCTGGTGAAGAGAGATCACTTGGTTGCCTACTCAGCATTCGGACATTTTGGACTGAAAAAAACCTGACAGATTTTCCTCTCAGCTCATCTGAGCACTCCTTGCCACCATCTGAGGTTGGCATAAACATTGTAAATTCCACAAGTGATAGAAAATTGAGAGAACCAGGACTTGAAGGAATAATATCAAGTCAGTTCCTTACACAAGATTTCTTAAACACAGTATACAAATACTGTGTACTCACACAAGCAGTTCAAATCTAGTGTTCATTGAAGTTTAAACTCTTCGTTCTGAGAAAATGGCCAATTCAGATAAAGATAATTTTGTTTGCTAGGGTGGCAACTATTTCACAATTATCGAAAACCACTGAATGAAACCAATTCCAGGAGGCTGGGGAATTTTTAGTTGAGAGATATTTTTATCTAAATAATGTCACCCATTCTCTACTAGAACTTATTTTTCAATGAACTTACTAGCATACTAAAAATCAGATTGATGTATTTATGAGCTATATCTTACATCAGACTTAGAAACAGTTAATTGCAAGTGGGTAATTCTTAAAAAAAAAAATTAAATTCTACTATTTGGAAAGCACGGCGTAGAGAGGACTTGTTGAGGGGGGCATCCTTGGCTAATCATGTCTCTTCTCTAATTCTGAAATTTCTTTGGAAGATGAGGAAAATAATTGACAATGTCAACCCTCAGCATCAAACGATGACCACTTATATTGCCCATGTTGTTTATGTATAGTACAAACTACTCAGTTAGTTGGAAGCATAAATTAATTCTCATTTTCTATTAGCTGGCAGTCAGTTGGTATCTCCCAAAGTTAACACCTTTAGTAGGAAGCAAAGATGCATTATCAAAGTTCTATCATTTAATTGTAAAATACTTATTATCCTTTCCAAAAACATTCTAATGCAGTTTCGTTATTGCTTCATAGCTCATATGAGATGACAGATTATTCCCCTTTAACTGTGTACAAGTTACTATCAGAGAATGTTGCAATGTCGATGATTTGAAGCACCAGCGACCACACAGGAAAAGATATTCTTTTCAGCCACACCATTCATCCATGCATGCATGCATTCATTCATGTTCAGTTGAAAGAGGAGCAAATGTACAGTTGCCAATGCACACAGCTTTTGAACTATCAACACGTATCATTGAGCTATGATATATTAAGCCACGGGCAAATATGGGAAAACAACATGATTTAATTTGCTGTCACTGTAAGTGCACTATATGAATGATTGTGACTAATACTGTAACGTAGTTCTGTTGATTGTACAACAGCTGCCTTTGTGTTTCTTGAAGTATGAAATATTTTACACTTCATAGCAACAAAAAAGTTGAAAGTGTTTTGTCGTTTAGAAGCTATGCTTTTATGATTTGTCCCATTTGCATACCATTTTATATCTGACAGTCTTTCACAAATAATTGAGAAACTTCTGCATAAATTAGAGCAAGCCTTGAGGCAATTATTGCTTTCTTTACTGATCCATGCAAAATCAATTCTCATGTACACACAGGATTTTTCCTGACTTGTTGACAGACCACCACCATTGTAATGACTGCCAGTGTCAGGATCAGAGTAATGATACATGTTGAGCCATTAAAATACGTAAGTGTTAACATTCTGAGTCAGCCTTCAAAAAACCCTGCATAGTGTGCCCCGCAGTTAGTCTATGATTATTACATAGGGAAAAAATCACATTTGAATACCAAAAAGTTAAAAGGCCAGTTTTACTCTCATAGCAATTTCTTTTCGTCTGACCTGTCTCAAACCTTGCTTTTTTTGCATTTAAATTAAAGTTTAAATAATTTCTTTAGAAGGCATGTGAAGAAATTCAGGATTCACTGGTTTTAAAAGTGTTGCATCAATGCAGACTGTTTGATATCAAGTATATGGGATTTCAGATTTCAACCATAGCTCTGAAGTGAAGATTCTTCACTGCTTCAAACAGCTGCTTCCATTTACTTGCATCATTTGGACTGGGTTCTTCAAACTGCAGTGCCAGTATTTCCGAAGTATTTGAAAAGTCTTTGAGATGGTTGAACACTTCCAAGCAGTTTTTTTAATGTGTCCACCCACGGAAGCAGGATTTTGCGACTGTTGTTCGAAGCCATACCCTACTTACAGCCCTTGTTGAACCTTTGTGCAAGACATCTGAGAAGCCATACGCTTGGCAAGCTATTTATCATGCCAACAGGAGAACGGAACAAGGCAGTAAATTTCAGTTTTACCCAATAAGCCTTAAATTTGAAGGCCTTCTTGTCACCTTCGCACATGCATTTCACTTTCCAGACGAGACGGGCTGCCCTGACCCACTGAGGGGGGCAATGGTGGGGCAAAGGAGAGGCCACGCACCTCTTTGGGTACCGTCCGCACGGTACCGAATAGCCCCGATAGACGGCTACCAAATGGGGGCGACCCTAGCCGAGTCGGCGCCTCGGAGCTCCCCGGACGGGCGCCCCTCGCTGAGGGGAGGCACGCCGCTCCCGCCATGGCCGTTGGCAACGCCCGCACGCCCTTTACGGCTGCCGCCCCGGGCTCGCCACAGGCGGATAGCCCTGGGCCTCCTTCCCCCACGGCTCCCGGCTGCTGCTGGCAAGCGAGGGCGGCGGGACAGAGCCCCCCATCATGAGCCTGGGAAGCGCGGCGAGGACGCCGGGCGCCCAGCAGCCCGCACCACAGCAGACCCCCAACCCCCACCCGCCCCGGGAATGGGCCCGTCTAGCCCTCCTCCCTCCCCGCCCCAGGAATGGGCTCTCCCAAGACTNGCCGCCCGGTGATCGCAGCGCCCGCCTGCCCCCGCCATGTCGGACTTCGACAGCAACCCCTTCGCCGACCCGGACCTCAACAACCTCTTCAAGGTGAGGCTGGGGGCGAGGAGGGGGCGGCGGGCGGCCGGGCGCCTTCCTCCGG
>VYZW01028588.1:4461-16278 GCA_013401315.1 Balaeniceps rex
CTCTGGGTTGAGATTGTCAGCAAGGTATCTATGTATACGAAGTAGAACTTTTTTCTTTCTGGGAGAATTTTTTTTTTTCTGCCAAAATAGAACTGAGGGGATATCTCAGAATACCTGGAATGCACAACTCATCTTTCTTTCAACCATCAAGCTCCAGCTGGAAGCTATTCTAACCCAACAAATTGTTTCATTCAGTGTATAGCAATGTCTTTGCACCTAGTATATGAAGGGAATTATTATTAATGAGATTACTATGCTTAGCAGTTCTCACACAATACACTGATCATTTAATTCACTCTAAAAAGAGAAACAGTAAGCTAGAGAACTGTCAAAATAAATGCTATGCTTGCTGAATTGATGAAGTGCCAAATAAAGAAGGAACCTGCCTCTGAACCTTTATCAGGTTGTATTTTCTAATAAACTGTGACACTCCACACGAGATGTCAGGCTTTTCTCCATGCTGTTTCTCAGTCAGTTCTAGCACTACAAAATGCAAACAGCAACTGCTGTTCAGTAGTGGTAATGGACTGGACCCAGAGAGGAGAAGAGAGGCCAATGTCCAGGTATGTCGTTACTTTGTTTCCTTCTCAGGATCCATGGTTAGATGAGATGTGGCAAAGGAGAGCAGTTAGGGATTTTATAATCCTGATTCACCCTGCTTGGATATTTTTTTCTCTTCCCAGACAAGAAAATATCAAAGGAACACACTAAAGTGAATATGCCAACACGGAAGTCTACCATGATTTTCCGAGGCAGGGTAGCTGCCTGACCAGGGGTTAGGAAGTCTCACTGCATGACAGCACAGCAAAGAAGTTAAATTCTTTCCAGAAGTCTGAAGACAAAAACAGGATAAGGAAGCCTGCCAGAGGGAGGCCTGCTAGAAGGACCCAGGTAGGCATGGCAGGTGAGTAAGGCTGTCTCCAAAGACAGCTGCGGCTAAGCCAACCAGTTCAGACTCCCTAGCCTCTGACATTCAGCTGGAAGTCACAAAAAAATGTAATCCCAGTATTTTTCATTTTTCAGTTTAATTTTACAGTAACATAAAGACCTATAAAACTAATCATAGAATAGAACAGTAGAATCATAGAATCATTAGGTTCGAAAAGACCTTTAAGATCTTTGAGTCCAACCGTTAGCATAGCACTGCAAAGTCCACAACTAAACCATGTCCCTAAGCAGCACAACATGTCTTTTAAATAATTCCAGGGACTGGGACTCAACCACTTCCCTGGACAGCCTGTTCCAATGCTTGACAACCCTTTCAGTGAAGAAATTTTTCCTAATACTCAACCGAAACCTCCCCTGGCACAACTTGAGGCCATTTCCTCTTGTCCTATCACTTGTTACTTGGGAGAAGACACCAACACACACCTCGCTGCAACCTCCTTTCAGGTGGTTGTAGAGAGCAGTAAGGTCTCACCTCAGCCTCCTTTTCTCCAGACTAAACAACCCCGGTTCCTTCAGGCACTCCTCATAGGACTTCCTCTCCAGACCCTTCACCAGCTTCGTTGCCCTTCTTTGGACATGCTCCAGCACCTCAATATCTTTCTTGTAGTGAGGGGCCCAAAACTGAACACAGTATTTGAGGTGTGGCCTCACCACTGCTGAGTACAAAGGGATGATCACTTCCCTGGTCCTGCTGGCCACTCTACTCCTGATACAAGCCAGGATGCTATTGGCCTTCTTGGCCACCTGGGCACACTGCTGGCTCATGTTCAGCCAGCTGTTGACCAATGCCCCCAGGTCCTTTGCTGCCAAGCAGCTTTCCAGCCACTCTTCCCCAAGCCTGTAGCATTGCATGGGCTTGTTGTGACCCAAGTGCAGGACCTGGCACTTAGCCTTGTTGAACATCATACAGTTGGCCTCATCCCATTGATCCAGCCTGTCCCGACCCTTCTTAAGGCCCTTTCAACCCTCAAGCAGATCAACACTCCCACCCAACTTGGTGTCATCTGCAAACTTACTGAGGGTGCACTTGATCCCCTTGTCCAGATCATTGATAAAGATATACTAAACAGAACTGGCCCCAGTACTGAGCCCTGGGGAACACCACTTGTGACTGGCCAACTGGATTTAACTACATTGACCACAACCCTTTGGGCCCGGCCATCCAGCCAGTTTTTTATGCCCAGTCTTATAAACACTGATGTGTGAGACACACTGTGGACCAGTGGCTGATCTGCAAACCACTATGTTTACAAACAGTAGCTCACATGGTAGATAAGGAGCATTCCATTTAACTTCTGCTTTGTAGACACGACATTTTGAAATATTTAAACTTTGAGGGGGGGAAGATTATCATGTAAAATGTTCCCACTCTTCCATGCCAAGTTCCAAGTTCTTTTTGTTCTGTGTAGTTTAGACATACAAGCCATTTGTAAACTTTGTAAAATAAAGTGTTGCAATATATTTTTTATTTCAGTTTGGGTTTACTGTAGCTTTAACAACTCGCAACTGATAACCTGTATGAGTCTCTAACTTTATGCTCTCTCTTCTCTATTTAGACAATTATTCTTCCTTCTAGTTTGTCTGTCTGCTAGTACCTACAAGTGTATGTTTTTTATATGGTATATTTAGCCATAAAACTTGCTGAATTTAGTATTTTATGCTCTTACACACTTTACTAACTTCAACATATCCTAGATTTACAGAGCTGTGTTGCTTTTTTTTAGTGTATTTTTTTATTTTTGCATAAGATAAAATATTTTACTAGAGATTAAAATCTTGTATGTATCAATGGCTACTATTTAAAACATTTTTCCAAATATTCTATTTCAGTAAGACCTTCAAAATCATGGACAAATTTTTCCCAGGCAGTTTTCTTTAAGAATATACATTATTTTGCCTTGTAAGCTGCATTGCGCAGAGAGAAGTAGTCTATACCCAAAACTAAGTGGTTTGACAGAGGTAATCCCAGTAATGGAGGAAAGTCACCAAGTCTATCGAGGGAGGACAAAAAAAACCCACTGCAGTGGAACAGTTAGTCTACAGACAGAGCTTGCTTTTAAAAGACATCGCAAATTTGCCTTTATCATGCGGTCCATTTCTTTTTTTTTTTAAAAAAAGAATCTTTAATCAGGATTTTTAAATTAGTTTCAGATCACAAATCTCAGCTCTGTGGTGGTTGAAGGGTAATAAAGGAATTAGATTATCAAGTCCTTCTAAATCCCAGTGAGCTCTTAATAGCACTAGAACCTTCCTAACATCCCAGGCAAAAGATCGTCTGGTATATCTCTTCCAGTCAAGCTCAAACTAATGTATTACTTTGTCTGACATTGCACTACATGTTTATTTATTGTGACATTAATTTATTAAAATTTATTTTACTTTGTTAACACTTCACTTATCACTGGTGTCTTAAATACCATATTCTGTCTGTATCTGGTGTTGGCCTGTGTTGTTTTACTATAAATGTTTATTTTAACTGTGCTTAATCCTAAAATACTGATTTTAGCTTTTCACCTGAAAATGGGTACTAAAACTATATTTAACATTTTGGTATATGTTTGTCTGTCTGCTAAAGCTACCCATAATCTGAATTTAAAAAAGTTCTTTAAATCCATAAAGCAGAAAACTGTCTGTACATAAGTGATCATGTAATTTCTCTATTCACACAGAAGCCTGCACTCCAGACTGCTGACTTTAACCATTTACCATACACATCAATAGTCCAAGCTGATCCTATGCCTACGTACAGATACAACAAACTCAAGAGACTGGAGCAAGGGAAGATGATTGGTTCAAAGTAGGATTTCAGGATAATTTCTTGGTACTTCTAAATTATAATTAAGGCCCTGTAGTGTGTAAATTTGTCCCTGATGTCAGGAACCCACGGAAGATTTACATTGCCATCAGGAGCTGGCAGCTCACTGCAGCCTCCTGAAATCTCCAAAAGACTAAGTAAGCATCAGTGGACTGAGAACTTGGGGGTTATATCCTATGCAACTGTCTGACATGCAAAGCAATGTATCTGGGCCATGATGTATTTAAAAATAAATTTTTCAAGTCAATGGCTCTCCAAAACAGGAAAATTCTGACAAAATAACTTATTAAAACTACAAAAATCCACCTTATAATTCTGAAGTAAATTTAGCTGAACAAACCATATCACTACTCCTTTTGTTAAGCAGATTTACTTTTCAAAGCTTTCCTCTGGCTGTTAACCTGACAGGACCATTTCATCGCTGACCTATTTTGATCTTATTAGTTATAAGCAATTAAAGGGCTAATTGAGAATCAGGCTGCTAGGTCATTTACCAAAACTGTACTCTAAGAAACAGTTACATTGACTAAATCATAACACATGAATACAATACCATAATCTGAATGACTGTTACACAACAGAATTCTAGTGTTCATGAGAAGACAAAAACCATATACTTATATATACATATGTTTGCACACACAGGAAAGTCAGGAGCACGTAGAGAAGTGCACCCACTATAGCCAACCAACTCCCCAAAACAATTCTCGAATTGCACTTACATGAAGAAAGTTGGAAATCACTGTTTCAATAAGATCCAGATATCAGGAAACCCCGTAAGACACATAACTATATTAGAAATCGACACCACATAACTATAAGAAACCTGTACTTCATGGTAAATTTGGTTAGTCAAAAGGACACTTCTTCATTTCAGTCAGCTCGATTTAGAATAGAGAGAATCGTTATTATTAAACCACTGCCCAATGGATAATAAATTAAGAGAGGCAAAAGGAAGGAGGAGATTCCTTATCTATAACACTTCAGGTATTAGAGTTTCATTATAAACAGTTACTTGAATTTAGAGTAAAATCATTACCCAACAACAAAACCAGACTATGACTAGCTGCTCTGGTTATCAAATACTGGTTGCAGAAAGTGATAGGAAGCTTAGAAACTTTATACATTGGAAGAAAATACTGCTATACTAGAGGTTTCTAAGACAGGACATGTCTTGCTCCTTGCCTTAATTACCTACAAGTGTTTTCTTATTTATATTCACATAATCAGTTTTTGTGGCAAAAGCTGATTTTTGATCTGAATTTTGCATTTAGGCTGAGATTTCTGAAAGAGGGAAGATAGTGCTTGTTTTCAACCCCTTCTGCATAACAATCATACTACTGTATACCAACAGATTTCTTCTCTAATGGAAATATGGCCTGCAAGACCTTAGTATCTGGTGAACCTTGGCAGAAAGATAATGCTCCGAATATGTTCAATATTTTATCTACCTATAGGCCCCAAACAACATTACCTATTATGATGGTGAATACCATTAGGCAATGCAGAAATGGGAATAAAACTTTCTGCATCAAAGAGCTCACACTTCAGAGCACTAGACTGAAGAGAAATAAGAGCAGTACAAGCAAACAAACAGACATTAAGAACCAAAGGTATTTTTTCTGAAGTGATCTGCACTCATCTGTCACTGCTATCAATGTGGTATCTGGATTTACAATATATTCATCTGCCAGTACATTCACCTTAAATGAGAGTTTCTAAGAATCTACTTTGTAAAAAATAAACCAATCTATCATGAAGTTGAGTTGATATTTGAGGCTACATGGTTTTTAACATCTTTCCTTAGGATCTGTATTTCCTAAAGGTAAATAAACTCCACAGTTTGCAGTCATGAAAATACCACTATTGAGCTAAACGTGCAGCAACAGGAAAGCAGTAGATTGCTGTTAAATGTAACAATCTAATAAAAGGAAGAAAATTTCAGGAGAAAAAAATGTGCTGATAAGTCTTATTTCTGGAGCAAATTCTTCCAGCTAGAGCATCTCAGATGCTTCTTGAAGTAATATCTTTAATATGTCTGATAGCCTAAATCAACAGTAGTAACGTGTTGCATTTACATGGAATTTCTGGAAAAATCTTTTTAAAATGCAGTTTAAGTGCATACCAGATTAATTACTTCTGTGGATATTAAAAAAAAAAAATCTTTGGTCTACATAATACATGAAGTCTTGTCATATATTGCTATGCATAAACTTGAAGGACCTACATAAGCTCTGAATGTATAAATAGTTTTTACTGAAGTTTCTATCTAAAAGAATAAATGAAGAATTACAGCTCCAAAAGCCAGAAGCGTGTGGAATTAACTTCTATTTTCTGCTTTTGTATTCTGCAAATAATGTTCTTTGTTTTGAGTGGACCCATTAACTACTTTGTCACAACTGTGGTGGGATTTTTTGGTTTTTTGTCAATTCCACAAAATTAAAATTTCTTATAGTACTTCTTCTCTGACCTAAATGTTTCTTTTAATTTAGACTTGTTATACATCACAAAATTGAATTTAAATTGAAATGCTTTGAATTTAAAAGCAAAACACCTTGGTGAAACTATGGAAACCAACCAGCAAATGGTACAATTTTGTTTCAATGGATTTGCTTCTAGCTAGCAAAACTATCAAAGCCAGACAAAGTTTCAATTCATCATTTTCTCCACAAGACTAAATCATTTGATATGTTAATTCTATCAAGTGTTGTTGCATCCATCTACTGTATTTATGAACACAGATATTTGTATGACTAATTCCATGAACAAACCATTCTTGTTACTATTTTTAATATTAGTCCAGATGCCTATATTCCCCTTTCCTTCTGTAATGATCATTATTGATGAGCTTGTACCACTGATTTTTCCTTATCAGAAATTCAGCCAATTCTTTGTGGTCCTTTTTATGCTACATACTTTATTCTTATGTTCATAACCCTCATAGTTTGCCAAGATAAAATTTGCATCTTCCAAAGTTTAAATTATATCTAGTGCATTGTATCATTAAACTTAGACAGAAAGATTTGAGGTTTAAATGGTGTGGTTCAACATGGATAACTAAATACTGTTACGATTGTCAAATAATTTTGCAGGGTTACTTTTATATATAGGAATATATATAGGAGTAATTATGTAGAGTAACAATATAAAGTGCTATATAGACATGTTCCTATATATATACAGATGGGGTACATGTATAGATCTTCCTTTACATATATAGGTCTAGATAAATAAACAAAGGAGAAGAGCCATATTGTTCAGGTGATTAGAATTACAGGTCCATCTTCAAGATAAGAAACATCCTTAAACATCTTCCCCCAGTAACAGCAATTTTATAATCCCTCCCCAAAAAGGAAGATCATAATGAGATGATCACTCTGTTTAGGGACTAAGAGCATGAAGTTCTTACAACAGCAACTTAAGAATATTATTTCCTTATGGCAGGTACTAGCTCTGTGCAGTCCCTTCAGTGCTTAGTATCCCCCTTTGTTTTGTGGTGAGGAAGGCTGTCCGAGAAGTGTCTTAAAACTAGTCAATGATAGTGGTCTCACTGCAGCACATACATCACTGCTGTTTTTTCCAATCAAGAAGAGATATTGAGGGTGCATGGTGGGGTCAGACTACCATAGGTAAACACATATCTAAAAAAAATTCAAATATTGGTTTAAAAAGTATGTTGAACTCCATCCTTGGGTAAATCACATAATCACATCAAGGGAGAAAAAAGCCTCTTCCTTATTTCTCAAAAATATAAACAGTTACTGCCACTTCAAGGTTATAAGACTTCAGAATTTCATTATTCTTATAAAAATACACAACAGCACAGCTATTATTTTACCCTGAAGTGATGTCAGGGGAATACTGTGACAATATTTACACAAGCCTTTACTGGACAGAACAGCTCCCTTTGGTTGTTTCTTCCCCTTTTGAACATTTGAGCAACAAAATTTCACTTGCAAAAAGGATCATGCCACATGAAATTCAAGCTTGTACAACTTCTACAAGGCATCCATGGCATGGCAACAAAGTTGCAGCGAGGCAGCTGCAACGGCTTAATGCTTGTTTTACACACAATCGGCTTTTGGTGAGAAGAGGTATTTCAAGTTGTTGAATGCTTTAGCTCCTAACATTTATCTGAGTTACCCACTTTTAGGAAGAGTAGATGTAATCTTAAGATTCCTTTTCAAAGTCCCTGATGGGCATGTTTCCAAAGTTTTAAGGCATTTTTTGCCATGCCTTAAAAATGTGATTCCCAATCAAAAAGGCATATTCCATCACTAAGGTCACAGTTATACCCTGTGCATTTACAAGCTCTCAGCTGCAGGCTGTTACTGATGCTGTCTGGGAGCTGTGCCTTGGGCCCTCCCATGATCCTGCTTTCTCCCAAGAGCCTGGGCTCCTCCACCTGGGCCCCTCTGCCAGGTTTTCCCCAGCAAAGGCCCCCAAACACCAAATATTGCAAGGACCTCCAAGCTCACCAGCTCCGGGCTCCATGAGCCTTCCTCAGTGCCACAGGCATTGCTCACCCTGCCCAGCTGCAGCCTGTTACAGCTGCATGGGGCAGCTGCAGTATGCCCTAAGTGGAGAATAAAGTAATGAAACAGGTGTCATCCACGACAGGACCAAAGCTAAAAGGCTGTCTGTAGCTCACTGTGCAAGCACCAGTGGGATGAGAGCTGGGAGGCGGATCAAGTAGCTTCTGCTCATCTTTTTGCATGAATGATATTGTGCCACTAATGTGATTTACAAGTAATAATGATTGTCAAAAGGAAATCACTGTTGTAGTTTCTAGCCATGCATAACTCATCAAAATTAAACACACACTCTGCACTAGGGATGCTGTCACCTCTGTTGCATCTCATTAGGCAAATTAAATTAATGAAATCTTAAATACTGTTGGGCCTGGGCTTTCCTCAACAACAAAATTCAAGTCACAGAATTACTCTAACTATCCTCTTGCTGTTGGGTTATTTTTTGCTGGGAGTACGTTTCAGAGCTCTTCCAGTGCCGCTGCACAGAGTCTCCTCATGAATGCCTTACCATGGAGCTGTGGGGCACAGTGCTGCCTTTGATCTTGCCCCAAGAGAGCAGCAAGACTGAGCTGGCTTTGAACATGCCATGGAGCTGCTATGCACGTGGACATTTTGAGCAATTTCCACCCCCCCCAATGATAAAAACATATCTGTAAGAACTGGGTCAGATCACTTCAACATTATTTGTATTAATAACATTGGATTACACTTCCCAAGTGCAATGCTAAAGGCACCAAGTAGACAAATTACTAGAGTAGAATAAATTTACTGGCCTGCCTTTGGGAAATTTTAATAACCAGAAATGTTAATAATTAATAATTACCAACAAAAGTCAGCCAGCTCATCTTTACTCATTTCCCATGGTCATTCCACATTCAGTATTTGATTGATGTGAATTCATTGACCCTAAAGTAATTACCCAATCATTATCAGACAACAAAATGAACTTGAATAATAACTACCAATCAATATAATCACTAATGCAGTATGTTTCACACTAATGATCCAACATTCATACTTCAGTTTGCTTAATACTGCAATATCCAGGTTCAATAGTCCTTGTCTGTGTGTTTCAGGATACCATATTCATAAGAGGATGCTTAGATTAAATATCCATTCCTTTAAATGTCAGTCCTTTGTTCATGACATATTAGATTTTCCCCCCTTCACATTTACATCTCAAAAGGTGTATTTGTAAATGTCCAACAACGGAAATTAAGCAAGTACAGGCAGATTTAAAATTCAGTATACATTCACTTTTACCCTCAAGTTCCCTTGTGAAATGATTCTATTGCTAGAGAGTATAATTAATAATATTTCAGACTTCATCAAATCAATAGAACTACCAACTTATGGATAAAGACAACTATTTCATACAAGATTGCTTGAACACCCTGTTTATATAAGATGCAATACAACCTCTCATGCCAAAAATTTGCTAGCTTATCACTAAGATGTTCTTCATATAGCTAGAGATTCTTGAATGAAGTTGATCTTTCCTCCACAATGAAACTTCTTCAAACTGAGATACAGCTAACACCAAGTCTTTTCTACCTGATTTCTGAGAACTGCAAATACATCCCCTCTTGGCTCTAGCAAAACTTAAGCCATTTTGTATACATGGGCTTGTGGGATTTTATATTTATATGGTTGAAATGCTGTCACTGTTTAATGGAATTTTGCTTAATAAGTCTGGCTGTAGTTGTTAATAAAGTTCAAAAATTTTGTTATCTAAAATATTTTTAATGTTGTCTTTTAACTTATGTTAAAGCTACATGCCACCCTTTGTATACATGTAGATCATATAATGAAACTGTTGATTAATGTACTTTGTGTACAGTATTTTCTAGTTTAAATTTTTAAAAGTAATTTTCCTTACAGAATAGCCTTATGACAATGTTCATTCTGACTCTGCCCAAAAAACCTTAAGATTTTCCCTGGCTTCCCCATTTTTACACTATTTTAACTCTTCTTCATCTCTTATTTAAAGTAATTAATAATTAGTGAAGTCATTACACATATAAAATACTCATATATAGTAATGAGCCATTACTTGAAACAAAATGTTTATTTTGTGTTACATTTAAATTTGATTTAAAATCATGACTCCTAAACCAAACATATCTCAAATAAATAATGTTTAAAGGAATTCTCAGTTTATGTAAGTAAAAGCTATGTTCTTTAGACTTAATGAATAATAAAGCATAGATTTTTATATTCTATTTAAAAGTACCAAGCAGCATTTCTCTATTTCCCTTAAATGTATACTCTTAATATTACAATCCCATGACTTTCCAGGGTTTCAGAACAACCATACTTTCAGAATGAGGGAATTTTTTGAATGATAGATCTTTGACATTTAAGTATTTTAAATTTGAAAAAATAGAGAAATAAAGTGTTTTAATTATGCTAGGGAACGTTTACCTCCAATCTGCAAGCCTCGTAGAATTAGAATCAGATGTTATGCTAGAAATAGAGACACCTTTACTTAACTGCATGGTTCTGAAGACAAATTGCTATTCCAGAGCCCCATGTTCTTTTGACAGGTAGCTGCAGAGCTGGAAGTCAGCATGCCAAAGTGAGGAGTAATTGTGCCAGCTCAGCAGCACATATCAGCAGCACCACACTGGTATGTCTGGCAGACCTTGGAGGATGTCTGGGGAGGTTCCTTCATGTAGGGACAACACTGTGTTACTCTCAAACCCAGAAACTCATGCCTCCCAAAGGTGGCTCCTGCTGAGCCTCAGCTGAGTGAGGAAGAGCTCACCACCCTGAGGAGGTGGTGACATGGCTGCAGGTGCTGAATCACCAATGCCAGCTCACCAGGAACTGTTCTGATATGACAGCCAGGGCTGCGTTGGGAAACAACCTCTCTTCTCAAAAGGAGGCATGAGTTAGCGGTTCCCACATTCCAGAAGAGATAAGACCTCAGTACTCAGTGAGGACAGCAAGAAAGTGTTTCAGAAATAGCTTGCAGCCAGACTAGACAGGGTCAGGAGGAACATGGTGATTGGCTGAGTTACTGTGGGCATTCTGAAAGAAGTGCTCTGTCCCCAGGATTGTCAGAATAAGATAGGCATACAATTGATAAAGATTAGAGACAACAGAGATTTTATCATAAGATGCTGCGATTTCCAGTAAGACCCATTATTTTTGCATTGTTTTGTATTTGAAAGGAAATGCTCTATTAATAACTGAGGTGTTTTAATGGTTTGATAAAATATGAAATATAAAAGATATGTCCTTGAACAAAAAGGTTTTCTTGGTACTGATATTATGTCTTCGTTTATCATCAGTACCATTTCAGACACAAAACAATGAAGAGTCTCTTTTGTCAGTAAGCATCCATGAAGCCGAGAAAAGAATGCTTAGGATGAGCTCATTTTTAATTGGGAAGGATATTATAGAGCTTCCCAGTATTTCTGAACACAGTTTTGTTTTCAATTCTTTCCATTCAGAGGGAAGAATTAATGCTTTATACCACCTGTCGTGGTTTAGCCCCAGTCGGTAACTAAGCACCAC